>JARKHS020032754.1:0-77500 GCA_030143305.2 Amblyomma americanum | reverse complement strand
GCGGTGACAACAAAGTGCATGAAAGGAAGTTGTCCAAATGTAAACTTAAAAGGCGTAATGAGGTTAGAAGATCTGTATTGTGCTGTCTTTTTTTTTTCTTTTACTGCAATAACATGAGGAAACTCATCGGGAAAAATTGCGCAGTCGGTCACATATATCTCAGTACCGGAAATGATGTCACTAGAGAAGTGAGAACCATGCGTTTCGATGCATCTGCAATGCGTCCTTGTTCCCACCTCTAGAAACTTTCGGGGAAACATCTAACCAACAGTTGGGTGGCTCGAAGTGATGTCTGTTTGTGTGCAGAGAGACGTGTAGGGGCCCGCAAACGCAACCATCAAAGAATGACGCAAAAATCGATCTAAACGCATCCACAGCTTCAAAGCCATCGCACAGCCAACACACAGTGAAATTAAGTGTCCCTGTAAATACTTTTCTCCTTCAAAATCTCTCGAAACGCTACGCTTTGTACGCATTTTGGATATCGGGTACTGCCGATTGTATACCGCATCCTCGGAACTCCTCTGTACGTGATACATGTTATGATGCTGGTATACATTTCATACAATGAAAAAATGGTGCGCGGTTTGATACGTGATTCGCCACGTTACACAGATAAGAGCTTCTGTATACTGCGACAAGCTACTACAAATATTCTGCGAGCGACTTATAGTGCATATATTATATGACTTCTCACTTTACGTTACCTTACATGGTCGTTTGTTGGAAACTGAGCATGCAAGACTTTGCGTCATAAGCTCGTTATTAACTATTAACTATACACAATGTTCGGAATGGCGATCAGGTGGGTGGCGGGTACCAAGAGAATACATTGCGCAGTACTGAAACAATGGCACAGATACGTTAGCTATACGTCAGGCGTAATATTTTTTTGTATTGCTTTTGTCTTACCCGATTTGTAAAAACGTCCACTGCTGCCATCGACGACGCAGTAATGCAGAGAGAGCGAACATTTTTTTTTTTGCGCTTGAGTGCGTTGTTTTATGTATCTGCGGTAAGTGCTAACTTCCGTGTCGAGAGAAAGCTCTACAGTCGACAGCGACTTGCTTTATGCTGCGCCAGCAAGCAAGATAACTGACCCTTTCAGGTGACGGCGAGACGTGCCTTTCTCCGATGTGCCTCTTGGCCAGACAAGCGGAGGCCACGATTACAGACGCGGCCGCCAGGAACATCGCTGTCAGGGCACCCAGCAGTGCGGGTGAGTACGACGTGCCTGCAATGCCGAGGTGGACGCACTGGTTACAGCGTACGCCTTCGCGCCAAAGTAGCAGCGCTTCGAGAACGGTTCAACAGAGTATGACTCCTTGGACAGGCTGGTGCACGCTTGACAGTGCATTACAGCGCAGGCGTAACAAGGGTGACACAGCAGAAAGAACAACGCCTTTATACATTTTTTAAAGGTTTGAGCCGTGCCTACGCTGGCGCCACTTTAAAGCAATTCGTTTGTCTCTCTTGGAATCAACTTTCACCGCAGCGAACTGTGTTCGATATTCTCAAAGCCTTTAAGGCAAGCACCCATGGCCAGAGCAGAAGACTTGTGAAAACTGTGTCAGGTTTATAACTCAATTATTGCAAGCATGCGCAATGCTTTCGCAGCAGCTTGTTTCATCTTATGAAGGGACAAGCACCACTGCCTAACGGCATGAACTGTTCTGTGGGGCCAGATACCGGCTGTATGTTTTGTTTCCTGAGCTTATTATCGACCGAACGCCCTCCCCAGTAGCTATGACATTCGGCTGCTGGTCTTAAGGACGGACGTGCCATTAAATCCCGGCCACGGCGGCCGGGTATCGATCGAAGCGAAGTGCAGAAGACAACCGTGCTCTGCGAGATATAAGACAGTTTTAGTACCGTAATACGGCAAGTACGCCAACTAAGGTAACTGCGACTATAAGCAAATACGCTAGGCATGCAAGGCAACGGTAGCAACGGTATTGAATGTACGGCTGCACGACTGTGCTAAAACTGTCTATTAGTGCACGTTAAAGGGCCTCAGGCACTGTTAATTCAAACGGAGCCGTTCAATATGGTGTCTCTCACAGCCCACCTTTTCGGACAAAAATCTCTCGTATCAAAAACGTATAAACCTATTACGCAGACACAGCAAGACAACACAGTCGTGTGCCTGGTGTTTCGGGTCTTCGTACCCGATCAGCAGTTTTCAAGCCAACGTACAAAACGAACAAAGAACGCCAATGAAGATAATTTAGTGTATAATACGTGCTCATGTTCATCGTACCACTCGAGGTACGATGCACACAATCAGTCATAAGCCATTATAGAACTTTACATAAGGTATAGCAAGTTTTTGCTTCTCGTATGGTTGGCTTCAACGAAGGTAGCAAGTGAGAAAATAAATGAAAAAAAGCTTCCTGTTGCCGCTCACTCACTTGCCGCAGGGAGCCCTCACACAATCGCACTTTATCAAGCGATGTTTAAAAGCTAGCTCTATTATTGCTTGTGTTATATTTGTAAAGTAATTTGTTGTCCTATTTTCCACTCAGAGCGAGTTATCTACATGTTTCTGAACCTTGGAATGCAAATCTGTAAAACAAAGGCCGATATGTACAGATACGAAGGCGAAATTAAGAGGCCATTTCAAACCGCCTCCGCCTAGGTTGCTGGGTTTGCGTACTTGGCTGTGACAAAGAAGGCCTAAGTTTGCTTAACTGTGTGTGAGGTTACATTCTTGTTCTGTTATATATGTCTATTGTCGACGTCATTTGTACGCGATCTCAGAACAGCAGATCGTGCACGAACTCCCGACCTTATATACAGATGGCCAATGCCAACGTGTGGGGCTGATCGCGGTTTCATTCGATGTCTGCGTGTATCGGACGACAGCCTTGTCACCGAGCGCAGCTCATTATGAGTGCACCAGCTCTCATCACGACCATGCACGCGCGAGAATACGAACCATGGGGCGGCTGCAGGGAGTAGACCGTGCTGGTGAAGATCGGAAGGCGGTTCCCGTCCAGATCCACGACCACGACAGCACCTCTGTCGATGCGTTCCTGGAGGTCTCTTCTCGCCGCCAACAGAGCGGGCTTATCGAGTTCCAATGTAGGCGTCTTCACTGGAACCATGTCTGCGTCTACGAGAATGCTCCCTGCGACAGAAATGAGAGAAATTTAATGACGAGAAAGGCGGAGAGGTTGGCCTGAGGAACCATGACTCTAAGCTACTAACTCGGTCCTAGGGAAAAGGGAAAAGGAACGAAGAATATGAAGAGTGCAGATGGAAGGTGACATCTTGATGGTTTGAGTTGCATGGAAATTCCGGACAGTGCACATGCCGACGCACACATCGGCTTGCCCCCGTCTCTCGAGCGAAATACGCTGGAACAAAAAATCTTGGATAAAAAAAAGGAGCGCTGCGAAGAGACTGGTTCTTATCTTGAACTTCAAGTAGAACAGAACAGTTAAACCTCAATGTGAACATGGGGACAAACTTTTACGAAGACAGCCACGTACAGGACTGACTTTGTGCTTTAAACTGGGAGTACCGGGAGCAAGTTGTTTGTTCACGGGAAGGTATATCTTAATGCTTTTCTTGAGGGCTTAATCTACAAGGGCCCTCTGGGCCGCGCAGCGACTGATGTTCTCTATGTGTCATCTGCGATGATAGGATGCACGTAAGTCTGCGACATGAAAGCCTATAGTAAGCCTGGGGAAGGGAGCTCTTGTAGAAGTTTAATATAGCTCTCAAGCAGGCTTCATGGCCTCAGGGGTAGAGAAAACTGTGAGGTGTAATTAAGCTCAGTTTCACCTCACTAGGAACGGGCTGGTTGACAGACGCCTTGTGATGGAAAAGTTGCCCAGCCTACACGTTGCAGTACACGGACTACGAAGGGAAGAAAGACACGCACAAGGACACGCGAACCATCAATCTTTTATTCTTGCCTAAGGGGGAAAAAGTCCTTAGTCTAGAAGAACACACCGAAAAGCTACGTAAGTGCTGAAATCAAATTATGTACAGCTAGTTTGGCTCCGTGTCCAGGATCCGTGGCCGCGTCCTTCATCTAAGCTTCCTGTAAAAGGGAGCACACACACCGGAAATCCTAACTTACCGGGCCTGACGCGGACGTTTCGGATTCCAGGAAGCGGAACCCTGAGTAGGACGCTCAGCTGCCGCCGGATGTGCTCCCGGAACTGCCATTCGCGGCCGCGGACACAGCTGTTGTAGCGGGCGTCTAGACCCAGCCGCACGCGGACGCTATTGACGCTTGGGTACGCTTCCGGTGACGGCATGGTGGGGGCCACTTCCGGTTTCTTTCTTCCGGTTTCCTAGGAATGAACGGTGGGGCACAGACTGCTTGACGGAACGTGGCGGCTTATTTTTTACCATATAAGGTATGGGATAGCCGAGTTAGGGTTTTTACATTTAATAGAACGCGAAGGTAGTTTTAAAGCAGAAAATAACTTGTTATGGTAGTTAGGCTTAAGTAAACGTGAATTAATATACTAAGCAGTGGGGTGTAGAGGAATTATTGATAGGCAGTTAATAGAAATGTGCCATGATTTTTTTAAAGCTCCCAGGCAAGCCAACGCTGACACTTTATAGCTCCAGAGCAGGAGATTTGGAATGTTTTTTTTTGGCAGCTGGTGGTTTGCTGCTCCTTTTCTAACTGTTCGTTTTCTCCTTCTGAATTCTGCCCAGTAATATCAGGCTTTCCTACTGTGTGCGGTATACTTCTGTGGGTAATCCCCCTTTTGGATACGCGCCAATCACCAAGGGCACAACAGCAACTACAGTTTGGAGCGCTGCAAATGTTGCACGAGCCTTACTAGAGTGTTCACAATAAAGTTAGATAGAACGAATCGTTCTTTGATGTTGCAAATCAACTTCTTAAAATAAACTTAGGACAAAAGTTATGTGGTGTAAAGAGATCCATTTTACACAAAGAAAAGCGAAGCTTGAATGTAAGTTCGACGCAGGCGCATAGTGCGGCTCAGAGCTCAAACACTTATAATATCAAGGCCATTCGATTGATGTGAGATGCAAATAAAGTGCTTCGAAACAGAAGGAATCATGCGTTTATTTTTAGAAGCTAGAAATAAGGTTTGCACTTTATTATGAGCTAGAAAAAAATTATTCTTGATGTCTAACTGATAAACTAAATCGCCATTACATTCATTGTTACCAAAGATTAATCCAGCATGACGGAACAAGGACTCAAGGAAACACACTACACAGGACGGGCGCTTTCCTGTCCTGTTGTGTGTCTTCTCATGTCCTTGTTCTGTCATGTTGGATTAATATTTTGTGACATTGAACCACCAGACCACAAACCTGATTCAAGGCATTACATTATGTGGTCGGAATATATCTTACACTATATGGTCGGAAACCAAGATTTTGGCTAATTTTATGGTTGCTATGAAGTTTTTTGGCGCTGCATCATTACGCAGTATTCTCTAGCGTGCAGCACAAGCGGTTGTCGCAAAATAATACGAAACATCACTTGTCGTTAAGTTTCATAAAACCTTAAACATTAATATATGAATTAACTCTCGAATCCTTGACTTTCATTGCTCTCAATTATAATAGGCTCTGGTCTCTGTGATTTAAAGGATTTAAAGGCGCTTCTTTGGACTTCAGGTGTCTCCGACAGTGGCCTTCACCTCCACCCACAACCATTCGAAGCAAAGATTGCCTATGCCATCCTGCTTCGCCTCATGTAGCTTAAAAAATATCGAATGAGCTAAGCCTCGATAATCTGGAGAATGCTACGCAGGAGAAACAGAGGAATTGAAAATTTGTAAAACTTTTTTTTTATTTTTCGGAGCCGGACTACTTGAAGAACGTTCATTCTTTGCTTCCCAGTGATAAGCCGCACGGCTTTCAAGAACAAAAACTCATTAAAAGTCGAAAAATGTCAGACTTAATCACTACGAACACAAGACTGACTTCATGCTTACCATCTGCTCCTCTTCAGGATTTAGTGCGCTAGTTGGTAGGGGAGTTGATGTTTGCCCCGAGTTTGAAGAATTTTCTGCGTCGACGGGCGACACGTTGGCTACTGTGTCTGTTGCATGTTCTGACGTCTGATGTCGACGTTGGGAGAAGAGAAACTGGAGCTGTGGGCTCTTCAGTAGTGTCTACAAATGGTGGTTTTGTTTCAAATCTGTCGCGTACGTCATCCGGTGATGTGGTCGTAAGCAACGGATTCTGCGTGGCTTTGGCATGAGATGAGTTATCGTCTACTAATGTGTTCAGACCCGACGCTGGGTTCGGCGTTATAAGGCTGACCACGGTAGTGTCGTCTGTTCGGTCAAGGCCAGCGGTCGTTCGCTGCTGAAGGCCGTGTACAGAAAGTGTAACTGCAGATGTACGGCTGTCTTGGGTGTTAAACGCACCTTCCATTTTGTGATCTGGTTGCTCTGAAGGTGTCCATGCTTCTGGGTTTGTTTTTGGTGGTTCTGTTTCATGATTGTTTGCTTGTGTGGTAAAGTGAGAAGCCTCACTAGACATTCTCTCTTCCGGCATTATGCTACTAGTTGCTGCTGCAGCGCGCTTTGTACTGGCGGTCATTTCTGCGGTTCCTTCCATAGCCGGAGACGTGGGTTGCTTCTGAATTGTCTGTGTGTAAGTGTGCACATCACCAGGCGAAGAAGTGATTGGCTGACCACTTTCCGGCGTCTGCTGCACAGGTATCTGGCTGGAATTTCCAGGTTCCAGGGTTGGCTGTGAATCAGTGAACACATCCACGGTAAGGCCCACTGTCGGCAATGCGGATGATTCATATGTTGCATGAGGAACGGTAACTGCGTCCTTAGGTGATAAGGTGAAAGGCTCGACAGCGTTAGATAGAGCTGTATGAGTTAATTCTACAGATCCTGAAGTAAGCCCTGGATTTGTGGTCATTTCAACGGTTTCTGCCCCCGTGAGTGTCACTGTTGACTGACTTTTTCGATGAGTACTACTAAGTACGTTCGCTACTGTTGATGTCTGAACCTGGATTTTTTCATCAAGTGTCGTCTGAGTAAATTCTTCTGGTTTTACTGTGTTTACGGGGCTAGCAGTTCCAACGGGAAGATCTTGGGTCGTGAGTATGACAGGTTCATCCAGAAGCTCTGGAGTTGCAGTCACGTGGTCATTTTTATGCGTGAATGATTCTGAAGCACTGTCCGTGATGTAAGCGGCCGAAGTCAATGAAGAATCGTGCTCTGTCGAGGTGGAGTAATTACTAACTAGCTGCCTTGTGTTTAGTGTTTTTGCTTGGTCGTCGCTGACGTCACTGTCTGCGTTGCGAGCGCGCCTGAATAAAACTGATTCGTTTATTGTTAAAAACAGTGCTTCTCCCGAAGTTGTTAGTTCTGCGGGAGTTCCACCCGGATTCCATCTTCTGGACGCTGAAACGTCGGTGGGCTCACTAGAATATTGGTATGTGACTGCCGCAATGCCATCAAAATCTGTATTGTTTGAAGCTTGCGTCGAAGGGTCACTAGTTTTTGTAGCAGTTGAATTCGTCGAATCTGTGATTTCGTTTGTGATATCCTGTTTTAAGACAGCAGTTTCAAACTCGTTTCCGGGGATGCCGTTTTGATATTCTATCTTTCCTGCAGTGGCTAGCCTCTCGAAGTAAAAGTTATGAGTCGATGCGTGGGATGTCAGTTCTTGTACAAGTTGGGAGTCTAGGGAGACAGCTGTAGCATTTCGAAAACTTTTCACGTCCGGTGAGTTTGTCAGACTCATCCGTTTCACAGCGTTTTCTTCAGCTGTTGTTGTGCGGCTGCCTCTCTTTGACGTGGGAGTATCCTGAGAACTGTAGGACGCGGATGGTGAACTCTTGTTGCCCCCTTTCTTTTCAGAGTGCGGGACGTCACGCTTCTGCCTTAGAACAGTCGCCAGCGGGGAAGTCCACGGATCCACTTGGCCTTGAACTTTATTCATTCTTTCTTCGAGCATTTCAACTACGTTGTCTTGTTGTTCTTTGACTGCGCTTGCACTGGCGACAGCTGTCCAACTCGAAAACAATTTCGTGAACTCCAGGCGGTCGCATAAGCTTATCATGTCTTTGGGACACAACCACGAACTGGCTGGCTTGCAAAGCCGGTGCAGCTCACGTTGGATCTAAAAAAAGAACAAAAACAAAGTGCGCAGGAGTTTTTGTTTTCGATGGTGAGAAAATTTCATTCCATTTAGCATAAGCGCCAAATCTGCACTAGCCATCGTTTATCTTGTGTTTAAGCAGGTAGCGCCACTGAGTGAAGTTTTAATTTCTCATAAACTCAGCTATACAAGTATTGTTTATTGTTTCGTTGCAATATTGAGCTGAGCTAGTTCGCCTTGCGCTAAGCTTATTTAAACAAGAGGTGCGGGTACAGAAAACTTTGAAGGTGAAGCTTCCAGGTCGAATGAGAATTTATTTAGCTTTTGATTTAAGATGTTCTGTGAGCAAGGCGTTGCCACTTCTTTGGTCCAGGGGAGACGAAACATCCTGAGGTATTTTTACGGCCCTCTATATCTTGAGTAGCCAGCAGTCTTTCGGGTTCCGCTTCGAGGGAATTCGTAAAGTTCTCAAAACAAGAAGACCCCGAGGTTACAGCACCGAACTTAACGTCCAGGTGTCGAAGGCTCAACATTTCTTTCATGAACCTGATATTTTACCTCCGTTCCTTTTAATCGGTGACTCAAATCGATGTAGAAAATGAGTGCCATTTCTAATTACTCAGAATGCAAGTAAAAATGTTGAAGAAATTACTGAGGCACAAAGCAACTCACGTAGATAGTGTAGCTGGAAGGCGGCAAAGGCACCCCACCAAGCAGCGTCAAGGGCAGCAGGGTCCTGGTTCGTACATAAATATTTGTGAACTTTCCAAAATTAGAGAAAAACATACAGCAAAATAAACAAACATAGCGGCGCCATAAAGGGGCCCACAATTTCCTTTGTCCTGTACCTTAGAGAGATCTTTTCAGGCGTAGACCGTCAGCTGGCTGGCAAACCAATGTTCGCGCATTGCGAATGCAAGTTTCGTTTCACGCCACCTTGAGGTTTTCTCATACCTCCTATTTTAATCAGCCTTTTCTTTCGCCGCTTTGGGCTGCGATGCTTTGTGTTTAAACCTTCGTTTTGAGGGTCAGCTTTTCATCTCGTTTTACGTGTCCGCCACGACTCACCCTTGTTCGCGAATAACTGCGACCACACGTGCGTAGACTTTAGTGGACATAAATTGCCGAAATTACTACGCTGTCCTCCACCCCGGCTATTCTCTAGCCCACAGAGTTGTTATGGCACGTCAAAAATGCATTAACCGCCAAATTCCTCAAATCAAGCGCATTCATTAAGCACCGATATCTTGAACTCAACGGGTGCTGTGTAGCCAGTTTAGAAGAGTGACACAATTTTAGGTTAGTTGGTTCGGCACAATAGCAATGCACCCGTTTCATCGATCTAAACCGTCCGGGCCCGATCGTTCAATCTGGCCTACATAAATGAAATCACACTTGAAGCTTCGTGATGACAAAGCAGCGCATTTTGCGTTGTAACGAACTGCGCTGCCATTTTGTAGTTGAGCGGACACGCGTTTCGAAGGCGAAGGAAGATGATACGGGCATTGCTCATTAAGCGTACCAACATGAAATATATATATATATATTTCGCTGCTGTTCTGCCGGTGTTGTGCGGCATTTACTTGGACACATTGAATGCGACGAAATTAAAAGGATAGAAAAACGAAACAAAGTACACCTTGCGGTACTCACCAAGTGAGAGAACCCATTTGGGTGTTTATCTCGCACTGCCGTCGCTCTGTTCTTCGAGTAACACCCGCCGTTGCGAAGGAAAAAAGAGAGAAGAGAGAGACGCAAACAGTAGGCAGACGTCACACCGAATCGATCCACTTTCGTGCCGGGTCTAGCGCCTTCTCCCGCCTTTGGTCGATGCCGGCTTCTCACCCACGCTTGCGATTGAGGCGCACCGGCGTCCTACCTGCGCGGTCGAATGAGGAGGCGAAAGATGAAGTGAAAATACAGCGACCGCGAGCCACAGGTTCGATGGCGGAAGGCGGTGCGGTTGTCAACAGCAACCGGGGCGCGGAGTCGTCGATGAACTGCTGTTGCCTTCTCACCTTGCGGGATGCCCTTTTCTCGTTTGTTCTTCTGCGGAGACAGTGCAGGTCTGCAGGTGCTTGCAGTGCGTGGCGTGGTGATCGGCACTTTGGCCTTTGAACTCATCGCGTTCAACGGAGACTGGAGATTGAATTAAGATGGCCTGTATCGATTGATTGACGCGTTATGACTACACAGAGCTATTTTTGCTGAAAACAGATCTTATGAAAGATGGACCAGCAAATGAAAAACAGCCACCATTGCCGCAGGCCGTTTTCACAAAAAAACTACTTTGATAACGATACCTTGTTTATAGAGGAGAGACAGCAGCGCTATCAACTTCCAGAAAAACATTCACGGAGTCCAGATTTCTGTCGATATAATCGACAGTTTTAATGAATTTCCGCAAAATATACTTCATTTTTAACTCGGAAACGTCTTGACACTAGTACTCTACGTGCATGCGATTAAAGCTTCTTTTAAAAGCTCGAGTCGAATATGAATCGTGTAGCTTTGCTACCGAGTCAAATAGGAATAGTGGAGCTAAAAACAGAATAAAATAGGAATCGAAGATTCAGAAATGTAGCTTTTTCTTACAGGCGCTTATTTGCCGGTCGTTTCTCGCTTAAATGAAGAATCGGAGATCATTGTGAACATTCTTTCTTTGCGTAACTATTCGGAAAATAAAAGAAACAGTGTGCGAAAAAACAAAGAGTAAGAGGTGGCGCTGCGGGTCGGTGCGACGCTCTAATGGAGTTGAATCTATAGCTGTCCAAAGAGGCAGCACTGATCTCCACTATTCGGATGCAACACGAACTATGCATAATAAATCGGCGGCAGTCATGTTATATAGGCGAATTTTTTGCTGCTACTGATGACGACAGAGAATAAACTAATATTTCATCTCGCTACATAAGAGGGACATAAGGTAGGCATGAGACATACACATCGAGAACTATTATGAAGGCAGGCCTTTCTGAGCCTGCATGAGCACTTGGAACTCACATGATCCTGAAGGAAAACAATGCGCTTTTAGGTACCAAAGACACATCGTGGCTGTGAGGTGTAAGGAAATACAGCGGACTGGTTTCGCGCTCCAGTGCTCTGTTCGCTAAAGTAAACTGAATTATCCGTAAACGACCCTTTCTCGCATTACACATGCGTCAAACTGAGAGCCCCTGTTTAAATATTTCATATGACAAGTCCCACACTACATTTTTTGTTTGTTTTAAATGAAAACCATAGGAACATAAAGGTTCGATATAAGGACTATGCGGACGACACAGATTCAAGAAATATAAAACCATTCGGCTCTCGCTTCACCTGATGCATATCATACGAAAATCATTTGAAACCATGCAAACGGGGTAAGTAAACAATAAGGATGCCTTCAGATGCACAGCGATTTTCCTCTATTTTCGTACCATATGAACTCCATACGGCGGTAATTCCAAATGCGTGGTTCATGCGGAATGATTGTGTAGGGGCGCTAAGAACGCGGCTCGAATACGCCTACTCGTGTACAGGACCACAACGCCACAGCCATTGGGCAAGTGCCAGGCCAAAAAGCTTTGATTAGAGCTTGCCTGTGTGGTATCAACAAATTGTTTTCTTGTTACCATACTAGTTACGAAACACCGAATCAAAACCCGCGCTTGACTTTCAGCGAGCCTCTGGGAACTTACGGACGGAAGCGCCGCCTCTGGGGAAGTCAGCTCCTGGTGGCTCTGCTGAGCTTTTCTTCCCGACCACATCCATGTTCGAGCAGCCCTGAGAAATTCATTGCAGTGCCGCGAGTGGCATGTTACACTCACGTAGCCCTCACAGAAATTTGAATAGACTGTCCAAAGACTGTCTACAGATTCTACAGACTGTCTATGGAAACATTTGTTACTTAGCCAGCGAGTTCTGGACGAATCAGAGTGCTGAATTTCAATCCATATGTTTCATGAGGTGTTTCTCAGGTAATAAATCGGGGACGTCTGGCAAAAACATGGGTAGGAGCACACATGGGTGCCTCGAGATCTTAGCCTCCCTAATAGAGTCTATGCTTCGGTCAGTTGTAGCCATTGCTTGCCACGAACGTTAAGAAATAACATTCTATTTGCAGATCCCCAACAATAAACAACGTAGCTGAAAAGCTGCTCAGGGTTCATAAAGTTGGCATCGCAGAACTAATTACAACTTTCCTCACATATGTATTAACAGCTCCTCTTAGACGACTTAACACCCTCTTAAAATACGGCTTAAACAATGACCACTGGATTGAAAAAAAAACATTTCAGCCGCTTATTAATGAGAGTAATTTTCTCCTGATAGCTATAAGGCAAAATTTACATTCAAATAACCAGAAGGAATCTTTATTAGGGCGATCCGATCTTGCGCTTTGAATGTACAAAGGGTATCAGAGCTTCGTTGTCATGTGTGTCATTGTCTTGATCGTGCTTTAGTCTACATCAAAACAATGGAAGTCAAATGAGCTTTTCATACTTTTCCAAAATGCGTGAAGAATGTGTCTTTATTTTCTCCATGCAATGCAGAGAGGAAGGTGACATAGAACTGCACCGTGTATTGTTCACGCGAGCAGCGTGGAAGGCTTTATCATTCGCCACTGTGGCCCCGGGTAAAGTTGCTTGGTGTTCTTGCTCATGTTGACCAGTTGCAACATAAACCTCAGTTCTTTCTTTCTTTCCTCCAACAAGGCCAGCAAGCAGTGCTTTGGTTAACTTGCAGAATGTCGAGATGTCGGCAAAGCGTTTTTAGGAGCCATCGCTGAGATTTTCAAGTCGGATCCAGACTCCATCTACTGGACAGGCGATGATTGAGTACATCTGCCGCTTCAGTTCACCCTTGTGAAAGACAAGAAAAAAACGAAACAATGATAACTAATAAAAATGATAACTTGTCAGCAGACCAATATTACTGAGAATTTCTCTGGGCCATCGTGGCAGTGCTGTTAATGGTAGTTCTAACACCCACCGAATGGCAAATATGGTTGAAAACACAGATTTAGGACTGATTGGTCTAACGACTGATGATGGCAGCATTTTTATTCACAAGGAAGTATTGGGAAATATTTTAGCTTTAGAAAAAGGCACCGTGTGCGAGTATCCGTTATCTAGTTTCCGTGCCACAAAGAAATCAAGATTTATTGCTTTTAAGACAAAGGCTCCAAAACTTGGGATACATAGTGCAGTAGCCAGTATGCTGACCAATAAACGCTATTTTAGGGCAGACGTAAAGGAATGAAAAATAAAAACGATCCGGCCCGTACCAAACAATAAAATGGGCTGTATACTACGCTAAGAAGAGAAAACTCTCCGTTATGAACGATAATATGGCTAGAACGGTCACTCGATCACCTCAATATTGCCTCTCATTATTATTCACTGCATGTAGCGCTGAGCTAGTTAGAACTAGCGAGAGTGGCTTGCTCATCCTCATACTCTGCTCTCGGTCACCCTCTGTTCTTTAAGTGCTTCTCCACTCTCACGGCTCGAGTCACCTTTTTGGACGGTCACTTCTCCTACTCTTTATTTATTTATTTATTTTATTCATTGATAAATACTGCCAATCTCAATCGGGATCATCGCAGGAAGGACAAAAACAGAATTGAACAAAGAAAGTACATAAAACACAGCGGTGCAACTGTATGTGAACAGCGGCTGTTAAGTTAATAGCAATAATAATAACCGGTGAGAAAGAACATGAAGTAACAATTAAAAGAATAAAAAAAACAAGAACAGCGAGAAGAAATAGCGTCACCCTCGCGCCTTACTTTGCCGTTCTATTTGAGGCGTCTATGGATGAGGAAAGACCGGACAGAAGTAGCGCGTGTGAGTGGTAAATACTTAACGCAAAGAATTCTGACACAGTCAGCATGGCAAGCTACAGTGAGTCGCGCGAAACTATAGCGGGCGAAAAAGATCTTTTTTAAAATTAGCCATGAAGCGAACAAGGGCTGTGTAGTCCGGATTATATACGGGTTGCGTCAACTTTGGCAGGTTAGTGAGAGAAACAGGCAAGGTCAAGTCCCCCACATATTTCTTTGCCATCATTTTCTCACAATATCTATTCTTTTATTTCGATCACATCATATCAGTTTATCTTTCTTATCGGCTGGATAACAGTAAATGGTCACCTTTTTTTCTAAGCGCATTTTATGTACATTGGCGTGTAAGCGTACACTGCATAATTGATGATGTAGCTAGTAGAGCAGGTTATCTTTGTTATCCATCTGAGCTTAGAAAAAGAACAAGAAGAGGAAGTAATAGCGCACAAAACAAAGAAGGTATCTGCAGCACAATATATGGGCTCCTGCGGGAAATCACTGAGTAAGCAATTTTCCACCAGGTGCAACTAGAGTCCCGCACGTCTATGCGCAAATCTATTCACTCATCTACGGCCTAATACGAGAGACGTTACTTACGTTTTCGTGCTTGGAGCCTAGATGCAGTCTAAATCGGTGCACCAACTTTGCAAGGATCAGAGTCATCTGCAACTGGGCCAGCTTCATGCCAACACAGTTGCGAGGGCCTATGCCGTAGGCCTGGAAGGCGACTGGATCACGTGACGCCTTCTCTTCAGGCGAGAACCTGGGGAAAGTGGAAGATTAACAGCTAACGTTAGCATGCACACGTTAGGTGCGCAATGCACTCAGAACCTCAAAACGCCTACGCACGACTAACTCCATCATAAAGGACGAGTTTACGTGGCATTTTCATTGCGATAGTGCAAAGAATACCATGATCTATCGTGACGCGTTTCGGCATGTTGACAACAGCACGACTGACTTCAATCTTCACTGCGTTATGAAATGTTCCCATAGAGCACAACCTCTGCAACATCAGTTTTGGGAGGATTGGTGTTATACAGAATGACGCTGTAACAAGAAGCGTGACGATGACAGTCCACGTGATCGGTTGTAGGCTCACCTGTCCGGATTAAATTCTTCGGGTCGTTCCCACACGTTGCTGTCGTGATGCACTTGGTGGCTGCAAGCCATCACGCTCGCACCTTTGGGGATCAGCAAGCTTTCGTAGCGGTAGTCACACGAGGCGAGCCTTGAGGTAAACCTGCGTTAATTCGCAATTAAAAAATGTTGAGGAACCGTTAACTTATTGTAACACCATCAGGCCTGATGATATGTAGGTCATGTCAAGTGTTGAACAGCTGATTTGAATTTGGGGATGCCGGTAAACTCTCTGGTGAAGCCTTTTTTTCGATGAGATGCAGCAAATATTGCGTAGTTTATTCAGATCAGGTGAACAGTAATAAAGTTCCCAGTTCTTTCGTCTACGATGAAGTCGTACTACAGACCAAGTAATGCTGTTTTCTTTTTAACTTTCTGTCCTTTTCATTAACTTTGTTTGAGGCTTCAGTAATCTAACTTTTTTTTTGACAAGGTCACGAAATGTTATGGTATGTGGAGTTTAACTTGCTGCAGATTCAAGTGGACTATGAGTAAAACTGTAATGGAGTGTTCCGGAATAATTTCGACCAACTGCGGCTCTTTATTGTGCACCCGCATCCCAGAATAGGCGCGGTTATGACATTTAACCTCCATCAGCATGCAGGATGCTAACCCGCGACCTTGGGATTAGCATCCGGACATCGAAGCAACTGACGCTGAGCCCCCGCGGTGGGATGAAGGTGATGAGAGTGAATTAGAATTACCCTGGTGATGAACGAAAGGCAGCAATGCGTTGCTCAGCTTTCAAAATATGGAGCGCCTATGGCTCGAATTCATGACAAGGTCCAAGAAGCATAAGTTCGCCTCAAACAACAAAGGCGATAAGTCTTGTCAGTGCATTATCACACGGAACATATTACAGTTGAAAGGGCGATGCGTTCACTGTGTGTTGAGTGTAGCATGTGCTGTTTGCATTCTAACACTTAGGATAAAGTTCTTTACTGATAGTCGGATACAACGTAAGTCTGCAGTGAAGCTTCGCCCACATTCAAGACCGCAGCACAGAATTCCTCCACGACAAAAAAGTAGTCCGTTGTTAAAACCTTTATTTTCACCTACACAAGAACCTAATCACAAGAAAAAGTTATCGGTTCTTGAATTTTGACACCTGGCTTGTTTAATAACGTTAAAGATTAAAAACATGGTTTCGTTCACTTTTGTGACTGGCTAGCGGAGTAATACAGTACGCCACAGGACCGTGGCCCAGTGTTAACTGCTGTTTTTGTTTAATGTTGTATCCTACATGAGCAAGTCTATCCATTCTCCCTGCATAATTAAAGCCGCACCCGATATCGTTGAGTTCGCGAATTGCACAAACTTTTCCTTCATACTGGCACGTTGTTCAGTACTTACGCAGGGACCGTAGTGTACATCCTCAGCGTTTCCAGTAACGTTTGTGCTGTGTACTGCAGGTCCGAAATCGCTTCATAGTTGAACTCTCCCTGGGATGCGAAAAAGGAAAAAAAATAAAAATGCGCAAAGTGCCTAATACTGAATGAGCGTTAATCTAGTGAAATGCTTTATAACAAAGGGGAACTTGCGTAAAGGTCCGTGCAAAGACATGTGAATTGGCACCGATTTATTAAAAAAATGTACTTGAAAATAACAAGTTTTGTTTACAATAGTACGTACAAATGGCCCTGAGATGTATTTCAGCATCTATCATCAGATATTTATAGATGCGTTTATGGGTTTATGGGGTTTAACGTCCCAAAGCGACTCAGGCTATGAGAGACGCCGTAGTGAAGGGCTCCGGAAATTTCGACCACCAGGGGTTATTTAACGAGCACTGATATCGCACAGTACACGGGCCTCTAGAATTCCGCCTCCATGGAAAATCGACCGCCATGGCCGGGATCGAACCCGCGTCTTTCGGGCGAGCAGCCGAGCGCCATAACCACTAAGCCACCGCGGCGGCGTTATTTGTAGATGGATCTAAACATTAGTATTCTATATACTTGGACCGTCTCTAGAAAAGTCGCAGGAGTAACGCTTCGCGTCTACCATTTTCTAGCTACTGCATCAAAGTCAGTGGTTAACCTGCACAAATAAAACGAAAGGAACAAACAACACAAACGTTGCCTGAGAGTGGTAATTAAGTTTCATCGCAAGGTAACATTTCTAAATTCTACAACTTATCAAAAATTTTACCTACCATGATGCAAACCTCACTACCCCCCCCCCCCCCCCTCTTTTTTGATGCAGCTTTGAATACGCTCGATGAAAAGGGCGAGGTGTAATTCCCGGAAAGCGAGCTGAATAAAAAAGAGAGCATACAATATGCGATGCACAGACACGCAACGAAGGCGGCGTTAGTTAAAACTTCGTATTACGTGACGCTTTTGACCCGTACCTAGTAGGATTGCAAGTGCAGTAACCTTCACCAGGACCTTCCACATACATGGTGCTAGAAGAGGGCTGAAAGTATTTGAGACATTGTTCACCATGCAGGGTCGAGGAGAGGCTCATTATGCTGCAAACTGAAATCGAGTTCACCATCCTGGTCTCGGTGCTTGCCGCTGAATATTATGGATAATTATGCATTGCTGTGATCTACGATAGCCAATAAGATCCTTGCTACGCCGTTGGTTCGGTACAGTATCGAGGTAATGATGTCCAGAAAAAAACAAGCGCAGTTATGCCCTCCCAAAAATTTCTTTTGACAGTCTATAGACTGTACATAGACATCTGTCTATAAAGCCTATAGACTCTTTATAGACAAAAACACTAGAGAACATTCTATAGGCAATACAAATCCTATGATAGTCTATAGATAATCTATAGATTTATGGCCATACTGTTTTAGTTGATTTCTCTTTAGACAGTCTATAGACTATGAGTAGACAAACAAAAATCTATAGGAAGGCGATAGAGTCTATAACAAGTTTATAGACTGTCTATAGGACCATTTTTGTCAGGTCGGAGACTCGACGGCTCCTCTGGTTTAATTTTATACGAAGCCCAAGCTGCCGTTGCAAGCCAGCAGCATAGGACCATCAGAACGAAGTACTACTTAGCCCCAGGAATGCATTGAAAGAAAGAATTAGAACCTCAGTCTCGTAGCTTGCAGCACAACGCAAAACAGACAAGGATTAAACGCCGATAATGACGACCGGACCAATTTTCATACACTGATTTAGCAGAGGGCCTGAACCCGCGATGACGATGCAGATTTGCAAGCGCGACGGAAGACAAAAAAGAGTAAAAAATTCGCTTCTATAATGATCTCTCCGTGAGGCTTCTACGCCCTCTCACTGACTTGTTATATTCGTGGACACTCACGTGCTTCTCGAGAGCGGCCTTGATTTCGGACCGTATCTTGTCCTGGACCTCCTGGAACTTGGCTACGCAGAACAAGCAGTGCGAAAGCGTGACGGCTGTGGTCTCGAACCTGTTATTGGAGAGTGAGGTGAGAAACGATTGTTACTTCCGGTCTCACTTCTGCGGTCTAGTTTTAACTCACCCTGCTTGGACTATGTTTGCGGCGTTGGCAGCAATGTCCGAAATGGGCATAACAATTCTGTCTTTGTCTGAAAGAGGCGAAAATAATGTAAAGACGCTCACAAAAACTCGTGTTACAGTGATAACTGCAAAAAAACAACAACTGAGTTCTTATGTTACAAAGAAAAAGGGGGCAGGGACATTAGAGAGATATGAGAGAGGCCTTCGTCCTGCATTGGCGTAGTCAGGCTTATGGTGATGATGATTTCTGACCGAATTTTTTACGTTCCCCTGCGGTATTTTTTATACAGTGACAGTTGTGAATTCGTTTATTTGGCTCTATGAGCAGTAGTTAAAAAGAAAAAAAAAACAGTACACTAAGGAGCGAGATCCTGCGTTGAGGGACTGCACTGCATCTGAGCTCTGTGCCTGAAAATGTTGACAAAATATTGCTGCCAGTTACAGTTGTCCCTTTTAATTCTTTTCAGACAACACTTTTAGCGTTAACTATGCTAAATGCTTTGAAAAATGTAATTTTGAGGTCTAATTAAAAAAAAATTCGGACCGCGAAATGTCATTTCGCCTTTTAGCCATTGTCTGTGAGATCCTTCGGCCCACTGCAATCTGCCCTAGATTGGCTACCAAAGTCACGTGACCTTGTGGCGTCATCGAAACGTGCCCACCAAATTGTGAACAACTGTCAACCGTAGCAAGTGGCTGTTTAATTAATGATTGGTCGCGAGAGGTCGCTCGGGAAGAGCTACCTGGGTCTAACAAGCCCTATTGGTTGCAGCTCCTGCAATCCCAGGGCAGTGGGGCATCGCTTAACCTCTGCACTACTGCCAGGAGTGGTACGAGGACTGTCTAGCGATCTGTGAGTGCAAACTAGAGAATCTTAAATTCAGCATTAACGCTTTCGCGTCATAACCTTAAGGCAGAACTTCAGTCCAATTACGCCGATCTTTGACTGAAGTCGGCTTGAGTTTGCAAACCGAGCCTAGAACCGAAACCGAATTGCTAGCGCACCCAATTCGCATTTTCCTTAACCTCGCTAAATTGGCTGCCATTTTTTCGCTACCTGGTGTCGGTGCTGTTGGGTTCACTGCTTGCTTTCTGCATGGGCCAATATTGTTTTTTTATTGCTCCGTGCACCCATCCGTCATATTTGTGTCCCGCGAACACTGGCTAGCGTGAAATAAGAGATATCGTGTTTGTTTACTTTAGAGCCTTTCCAATAGCCAAATTGGACAAAATGTTCCAGCAGTGATATCTCGTGTGGGATTCTTTAATGCTATGGATTGTTCATCTTTGGCTCGCAACCATGAAGTCGCATGCTAAAAGCTGGACACCGAATTGAGTGCCTTCAGGTTCTGCTGCCTTAAATCACATTTTTGTGAAACAGCAATACCAGAATCAATGTTCTGGTGTAGTCGGTCTTAAGCCATTGCAGCAACAACATAGATTCCATCTCAGCATCGCTGTTGGTGCCACGTGCACAAATAACGACGTCTGATGGCGGCCCTCAGGCTTCGTGTTCGTGGCGCGGCCGATACGCGTTTTTTCTCCTCGACCTACAAGTAAGCAATCGTAGATTTTTCGAAATCTGCACAGTTTTTCAACCTGCACAGTTTTTCAAAAAATCCGGAAAATATGGTCGCAAGAGGGGGCTTCTAGAGTCGCGAAAATGAGGTAATGAATAGTACCTTTAAACTCCTCCCATTCTTCTTTTGTGCAGAAAGACTGGACGATGCCTAAATGGCCCTTGTCGAACTCAGTTTCTACAAAGCTCTGAAGGACATCTGGCCTCTTCAGCTGAGGGATAATCGAAAAAACAGGAACCGTGATATAGCAAGACCTCTGACATGGCTCTTGTCACACGAATTTCTGTCAAACCTACTGAGAAGTGAATTCGTGTTTATGGATGCGGTCAATCTTAAGTGGTGGCACTCAAAAAACGGGGGGGGGGGGGGGGAGTGAGAGCCATGCTTATTTATCATGTAAGTACTACCAGGCCGTATTCAGAGAGAGAGAGAAAGAGAGGGGGGAAGGCAGGAGGTTAAACAGAAAGGCTCCCGGTTGGCTACCCTGCACTGGGGAAAGGAATGAGCGGATTAAAAAGGGAAGATAGAAGGAAGGCGAAACATATTCACAATCTGTGAACCAAGGCAATGAAACCAACCATTTGTAAAAAAAAAACCGTTCCTTGTAAGCCTTGATGGCAGTCGACTGTTGTGGCCAGGCCGTATTCATGTATTAGTTATAATGCCTGCTTTGATTCGGGAGGGTGGCACACAGACAAGGTGTAACCGAATAATTAATATGTATATTGCCGGTATCCTTTGTCCATCGTATTTTGGTTTGGTTTAGTTTATCGGGGTGCGCCCAAAAGCTACTCATGCTATGAGGGACGCCGTAGGGAAGAGGTCTGAAAATTTCTACCATCTGGGGTTCTTTAACGTGCCCTGACATCGCACAGTACACGGGCCCCTAAAATTTCGCCTAGAATGCGATTGCCGCGGCCGGGATCGAACCCGCGTCTTTGGGGTCAGCAGCCGAGCGCCGTAACCACTGAGCCACCGCGGCAGCACATCGCATTTTGAGTATGCCTTTAAAGTAGAACAGACTTCAATTAACGGACTAATTACTCGTTATCGTGTACCCGAGACTAGCCATGTGGCGATAAACGTACACGTTTATGCACAGATTTGAGTCGCCCTGCCGTGCATACAGGGTGCAGGCACTCTGGGGACCCCCTTTAGGCTATCGCTCCTGCCCTCTGAATCAGACTTGCTCAGAAATCATGAGAGGCTGCAATAAGCTTGACCGACTAGGAGCGTGAAGTAGGCTTGCCGGTCTCTGAGCCGAATGTAACAAGGCAAACAAGAACGTTGTAACTACAGCTAGGTGGCGTTTGCGTTCGATTTCAACCTTATTAGTACGTCTATATACTGTATATTTTCGTGTTTCTAACAAGAATGGATCCCTCAGCATATCAACTCTATTACAAAGTGAACGTTGCCATTAGGAGCGCTCATAGTTCAGTCTGCCTTTTTTGTCTTCTTCACGACTCAGTTATGAAAAAAATATTAGGACAGAATGGTCTAACAGCTCTGTAAAATAAAGACACTTCAAGAACTATACGCACTTATGCGTAGTTCAGGGCATGTAAAGACCAGTCCTGTAAAAATTAGAAGAGCGGTCGTACAATTAAAGCGCCTTTTCTAGGCAAGGATGTCGAAGTTAGGCATGGACAAGTATATTCGCTCATTTAGGGTTGCAGTTTACTCTTCCCGTCCTCCTCTCCTTCGGTGCAACCGTCAAAGGGCATGTCATTAGGCAGGTGTGTCAGCTTCTTCACAAGTACATTATTGAAACCGGAAAATTTTTGAGTTAAATTCTCGATGCCATTACTTTCCTCTCAAAATTTATTTCTTTCTGATTAATTCTTTAATATTTAGTTATTCAACCCACACCAGTTTGGTTCTTCGATTTTCATTCCGGTTTCCTCAAGATCTCTCAAGATTCGTGATTTTTTTCTCTCAGATTCCTCTATATTTATGAGCAACTTGAGATAAACCTGGATGAGTTTTTCCTGTTTGGATCTGCACCAAACCTTGGCCGTTCCCCCACCGTGGGTATGTGCCATCTTTTTTGAGGCAGCAACAACAACAACATTCGCTCCCAGTCCATAGAAACTACTGAGAACGCTGAAAGAAAATTTTCAGGTTCGAGCCCGGTGGCTCGTACAGTCAAAACCAAATAACATATTAAGGCACAAGATTTAACTGGAAGATGGCGGAAGAAATTTGGGGTTTATTTATCGGCGAGCGTTTTCGTTTTACATAGTATATGCTCTGATGAATAAAGCCTCTGATTTTACAAGTCCGTTGCGCTGCTTCTTTCTCCCCATTTCTCTCTCTCTCTCTCTTTTCATCTGTTGCTGCTTGGATAGCAGCCGATGAAGACTATGCACCATCGCGTACGTTCACAAGAGCCGCAGCCTTTTTCAAAAGCTTGGAAAGAAACTGTGCAGGGCTTAAAGATAAAATAATGACGGAAAAGAACATTCAAGAAACGAGAAAAGAGCGCTATATTCTTTTCCTGGAAGAAGAAGAAAGAAGGGCATAACGGCCGCCCATCTCTCGCTAATGAAGATTTACACCATTCTGGAGAAATTTTCTGTTCCTAGAATTTGGCACAGTTGCTTGTTGGCTCCGTGCAGAAGTTGTTCCATTTCTTTAATTAAGGTACCAGTGTGCTGTGCGATGTCAGCGCACGGTAAAGATCCCCAGGTGGGCGAAATTATGCCGGAGCCCTCCATTACGGCACCTATTTCTCTTTCTTCTTTCACTCCCTCCTTCATCCCTTCCCTTACGGCGCGGTTCAGGTGTCCAACGATACATGAGACAGATACTGCGCCATTTCCTTTTCCCTCCAAAAAACCAATTATTATTATTATTATTATTATTATTATTATTATTATTATTATTATTATTATTATTATTATTATTATATATTATTATTATTATTATTATTATTATTATTTTTCCTGACAAAACCTTCTCTTCGGGACAGATTATCACGACAGCATTTTGGTACATTAAAAGCATTATACATAACTTTACATTTATATTAATTGGCACTTGAAGAAACTAATAGAAACCAGTACTTGCCATTTGGCAGAAAGCGTGCTATTAATATTGTACAAGCACTACGCCATACCCACATACGGCAGTTTCTCACAAAATGAAATAATGGAAAACGCAGTGGCAAGTCAGACACCATGAAGAAAAGTGAAAAAGAAACTATTTAGTCCGAGACAAAAGGTTATAAATATATGAAGACGTGACCCCAATGGCAGAAGTGCTGTCGTCAACACCCGGAAGCACTAAATTTATTATAAGCGGTCTTATGTCAGAAAAATATTCGTAAATTTTTATTGTAAACTTTCTAATGACTGCTTTTTCGAAAGTACTAAAGATCTCAAAACAAAATTCTCTTTGACTAAGAAAGAAGGCCTTTTGTGCACCACGAATTATCTCTTAACCGGCGGCCATTGACGCGGACCGACGAGTTTTTTTTTAAATTTATTTTGACACATGCGTCGAAGCAATTGGAGTGATCCTTGGTAAGATCTCCCGGCCTGATAACACCCTCCTGCACCAATGTCACCAATGGCTTTGGCTTTCGTGAAATGATCGATAAGTGATCCGAACCTTGTTAAAAGGTCAATTCGCAGCCAGTTCCGTCTTTTCCGAGCTATCTTTTTGGTTTCAGGCGGAGAAAAAAAGATCTTGTTTGGAGGGTTTAGTCCGTAGTGTATGAACTCGGAGGAGTAGGCACTGTCGTTTCATCAAGAGATGAGCAAGGGGTGCTCATTATCTGTCTGCCTCATATTTAATACAATGAGCAGCCCATACAAAATAAGATCAACAACAAAGCGACAGGTGTTAATTTGTTAAACAGCAGGACTTCTACCCATGGCAGTGTTTGACAGTATACTAAGACGAAGAATTAGTATTAGTGTCCTCATGTGTGCAGGCAGGTTGCTACTGATGTGAAATAATTAAAACAGTACCAGTACAAGGACGGTGAGAGAAGGCGCAAAAGCTTTAATAAAATGAAAGGCGTCTCCTATTCATTTCTGTTTTTATTTCTTCTTAATTAGTTTTTCCTAAATGTTTTTGCTTGATAAATATCTTAATTTTCTTCCTTGGTACCCCTGGTTCCCCCATTTTTATTTTTCCTTTCGTATTTCTTCCTTTCCACTTTTTTTTACCCCCCCCCCCCCATAAATTCCCATTTCCTAAGCATACATATGTCTCCTAGATCGAAAGAAAACAGGGCAAAAATCAATTAAATGCAGTTCTATTGTAAATCTCATTATTTCTGTAGTCGCGCTGTTTTTAATACGCCAACCTTACACCAGCTAGTCCTACTTGATACCTTAGTATTGCGGCGAACTCCACAGCTATCTTACATTTTCGTGGATGAAAAGAAAATTAATTTTTTCCGGGATAATTACGTCATCAAGAACCTGCATTTTAGAGAACTGTGCAGATTTTATGTACAGCCGTGTGATGCGCTTAGATTGGACTTAGTGGCCACATTTCTTTCATGGAAAGTCCATTTCCCCTTGAGGAGACTACCATAATGTTCACAGAGCTGCCGCTGTGGTAAATGTGATGGCTATTGCTGCGGAGAATAATTTTTCCAGATAGCAAGATCAAGTAAGATAACTCGCATTATGCATAGTTTTGTAGATATGTGTTATGATATTGGATTTAACTCTCGAGACTTTCTTACTGACCTCTGGATTGCTTCGTCGTGCCTCCACGGCAGGTCTGCAGCAGTTGGCCAATTCTTGAAATGCATCGTAGCCGAACCATCGGTCCAACTTCAGCATGAGCGGCACAAGCCCCTTGACGCCAGAGAAGAACTCTGCGTGTGGACACGAAGTCTTTCAGTTCCTGATCAAAATAAAACTTCGACATAACACTGTATGCAACGAAGTAGTAAATGTGCTGCAGGGTTCCGCCCCTTTCGAATTAATAGCTTGGCCGCAACAGTTAGTCCCTGAAATAGGAAATACTGAGCATGTTTCCTCACTCCTGGGATCGAGAAGCAAGTTCGAATGAATAGACGATTTTGGTCCAGATCTTCAGTTCTTATTGGTCGAGGCTGATATTGTGCTGTTTCGCGGATTATGGGCTTCGCCCCGGTCACTGGTTGAAACACGCCTAGAGCTCTACAAGGGCCTGCCAGTCGCACCACCACAACCACCGCAGCCGCCACAAGTTCTTTGAAAATAAACAAAGTATTATTATTATTATTATTATTATTATTATTATTATTATTATTATTATTATTATTATTATTAAAAAAAGCTATCTATCGGAAGTGTTGTTCTTCAGGGCTCTACCTGGTGCCGCGGTTTCAGAAGGACTCTTTTTATGCTTAGCTTATATGTCCAGTGTGGCAATACTATCAATTAGGCATGCTATGAAATCTCTTGCAAGCGGTGACGGAGCGATTACTGTGGGTGCTTCTGAGCTTGGAGCACCGTAACTCACTTTACTTAGAGGCTTGGTATTTTTTTCTTTACTTTAAAACCTTCCGAGTATGAAGCGTATGTGCCTTCCTTTTCAATAAATGAAACTGGAAATAACTTAAAAGCGGGGAGTTAATGCTTATTCGAGGGTGGTCACAAATAACAAATTTGGAATTGCGCGTGCCTTTCTCAATCAGGAGTCTTGTAAACAAGTTCTTGCGCCATCCCTATCGACCATCATCTTACGATGCTCTATATAACTAACAGGTGGCCATAAAGTTTTTGGAAATCGGAAACCACAGAGTAGCTTTTTCGTTTGGCAGTCCGAGTATAAAGCAACAAACTAAAAAGTGGCCTCTACACTGCCCCGCGCTTTCTGCGCTGCGAACCCCTCAGCTTCAGGCCGCGCCTATCAGATAAGGAGACATTGTAATTTTTCTGGGCTTCCATGTTCCCGCAACTTTTGTGGGCACCTGTTCCTCTCTAAGCAATGGCAGGGCTTGACCTCAATGCGCTGGGCTCGGGTTGAACACCACATCGAACGGAATTCTTCTAAGGCGAAAAGCCTTTAATAGCTCATCGTTGTCCTTCCGTCCGCGAAATCTGTCACACTATGACGTCATCAATGGCATAATTGCTATAACCCATATACTCTGAGCAATTACTAAGGAAAGGGTGATTAGTGATTAATTAATTAGTCATTAATGGTAATTAAAACAAACAAAACAATAATAAAAGGTAGAAACTAATAAAAACTAAACGAAAAATTAAAAAATAAAATAAGGAAAAGTTAAAACAAAAATTAAAAATGGAAAAAGAAAACAAAGAACCAGAAAAGAAAGATAAAAATAAACAAAAATAAAAAACAAAACTTGAATGAACAAAAATTAAACAAAAATTTAAAAACAACAGAAAAAAATGTAATGCCTACAGGCGCCGGGGAAAAAAAAACACGCGTTCTAGAAAGTTCCATGCTTTCGCATTCCTGCACGTAAGCAGACGTAAGTGCCCTCAGAATTTTTTGCCCTTGCTCTGCAGTTATCGCTCTGCCTTTTCAATGCCCATCTCTTACTTTGCTTGTTGGGAACTCACGTGCTACCGTGCGGAAGAAGGTCGAACTGACGCCTGGAACGACGCCTACGGCATGCTCGAACAGTGCGTTCTTGTGATTATCTTGGACGTCCAGGTGCATTCCGAACGTTGTCTTGGCCACGATGTCGAATGTCACGGCGTTCAGGTATGAACAAATGTCTATTTGCTCTTCATGCGAACCACTCTCTTCGAGGAGCGCCAGGAAGTGGTCCACCGCCTCGACCATGCCTGGAACAAACTACCATACACTTTGATGGAGGCGAAATTCTGGAGTCCCGTGTGCTGTGCGCTGTCAGTGCGCGTTAAAGAACCCCAGATGGTCGAAATTTCCGGAGCCTTCCACTACGGCGTCCCTCACAGCCTGAGTCGCTTTGGCATGTTAAACCCCTCTAAAGCACAATCCATACACATGCGATAAGCCCTTGGGGGGTGCTTGCAGTAACAGACAAAATGAATCACGGAATGCTGAATGAAATTTTGAAACTATATAGCCTGTCTCATTGAATGTGCTTATAAATTAAATTTTGCAAATGCGCTTCACTATAAAAGTTATATCTCTTCATACATAAGGATATACATTTTAATCGCACATAGGCAGCGTTAAATATCAAAACGTTTTAAGGTATAAATGAATAATTGAATAATGTATTCAATGAATGAGACTTAGTTTCGCGGTTACGTGTTAAGAGGCCTCAGAATACATAGCAGTGATAACGCAAATTGTTCGAAAATGATGCTCAACTTTGTGTATTACACCTGGTTGAAGCTGCAAAGCTTTGTAATCTCATAGAGACAAGGTTACGCGACTAACCAACTTTATCTCCCATTGGCTACAGCCGTTTCCTACAAGTAGTGATGCGTGATTCACGTATCACACATGTTAAATATTCTGAGAAAGCTCTGTAGCTTTCCCTTGTAACCTTATGGCAGCGCTCATGTGGGGTTTAATCAGTAAGCATTCGCTAGATTGAAATTGTTCAATCTTTGGTGATTATGCACACATTGGATTAACTACTCAGAATGCTATTTTTGGCCTAGCAGACAATAGTGACCATACGGGTACCATATAATTAGGCACTGATAGAACCAGCGTAAATTTAACGCTCGAATACGTACAAAGAGATTTATAAACCAGCCGAAATTATGCTGTACACCATTGCAAAATTATATGTACATTCTAGTTATCTCGCTTCCTGTCTTGCTCATTTACTCCAGTTAGAAGTCAAGTAATGAAATTACAGAATGAAACCATAGCTTCAAAAGAGGTCTTCAAGCTCAACTTTGTTCATAGGAACAATAAACTAATTTCGGCGTTGAAGTTACAAGTATAACGCCCCACAGTCAGTGAACCACTGCATAACGTTGAAGGACCCCTCGAAAATCCAGGCATAAAGCTTATATACAGGGAACCGAACAAAGTATGAAGGAAGTTCTGCACAACTCTTAAAATGCAACCCTGAAATCTGATTCTCAGGTTTTATCCAGGATTAAACCAGGAATACCATATAAAGGGCAAAAATAATCATGCTACGGAGTGGTTACAGTCGACTATCTTAAAATGAAAATCGAAGAGGTCTAAACATTTTTTTAGAAGATGCGGATAATATACTAAAGGGATATTTTTAAAACATCTCTTAAGGACGAGAGTAATGAGTGAGTTCAAAGAAATGAGATGCTCAAATTAAGTCTTAAACAAGGGAATTCTGATAAGGAATATGCACGTTATATTTTTCTGAAAACTGAGAAATATGATTCTCATTTCTGCGCACCCTTAGAACTAATACGTTTAAGCTTGCCAAAATGCAATTGCCTGTTATCTATCTGGACGGGTACTATTAAATCCGCTCTCAAAGCTCGACAACAGGAGTCGCATGCTGCAACAACATGTACCGATCTCAGCTTGCTGGCCGTGAAGGCTTGGGAGATGCACTTTCGTACAGGCCTCCAGCTCTCGCCACGTGTCATTGTGACGGAGTTGCGACAAGCTGGATTTTCATTCATCATCCTCCAGACTGTCTGAAAAAAAAGAGTCATGCAAGCAAAGAACTTAAACGGCATTTCGAAGGCTATTTCTGCCAAGATATTACCTAACAGAATATTTCAAATTTCGGCCAATACAAATTTCTACAATGAAGGGTGTTGACGAACACTTCTAAATAAATGCTGCAAAGCTTTGTATCAATACATTCTATCGAGCAGATTCTATTGCCTTTTTGATCCCTTTTTGTGCTACGTCTTGTGCCATTGCCTTGTTCTCTTGACACTGTTCCGTGTGAAACTTATTTCCCTGCAATAATGCCAGAAGTGCGAAGTGTGCTATGTCAATTAAAAATAAAGCTGTACGCATATTTTAAAAGCGTCAAATTCGCTAGCGTACTACTCTGTTCCATACGTTGAAGCGTAGTTTTTGAGGCAACGCCTGCTGGCACAATACGCTAACCATAACAACCACCTGACTAAAGATGAAGTTCCGTTCCCCACTCTCGTAATTAGCTGAAGAGATTATAATGAAAGGATAGGCACGTTACCTGCCTCACTCCTGCTGCTGGCGTGAGGACGATAACCTTCAGGTGCTGGTGTGATAGCATGCAGGATACCTTCCGAATGGACGGACAAAGTGGGAGCGAGTACTCACCCCCCTGTCCGTGAACAGGGCGAAGTCGCTGACAAAGACGCGTCTCAGGAGGTCGATATCCTTCACCATGACAAAGGGGGCGTCACCGTTGAACATCCTGCATTGGCACCAAGCGCGCACGTTGATGTTGACAGAAATGCTCATGGACCGAGTAGAAAGCACGCTTGCTTACCCGTAGATGTCGCCGTACTTCTTGTGCCAGGTTTCCATGGTGTCGAGGGTGTCCTGAGGTGATAAAGGAACTACCTTGAGCACATCGGTAAATAGTGCGATTCATTGAGCTAGTAAGGCAAAGATGGTGTTCGCGGGAAGTCTTTAAGGCATTTTCAAAATGAGGTTTTTTGAGAAAAAATGATCATCCCTTCACGATCATATCGACGACATTGGCCGACGCTATAAACGTGCGAGAAACGTTGACCACTACAGCAATTAACTAAACTTTGCTAATTAACTTAATCGTAACACCTTGCCACTTGCAATTAGAGGACTGCGGCGAGATATGAAGGAAGCCAACATCAATTACTAGATGTGGACAAATGTTATTACTCTTGGCGCTAGGGCGCTATGCATTGCAGCTGTCCATATGTTTCGAAGGAACGCTCGGTGGCTGCGGAGCATGTGTAGGCACGCCCATAGAGTGACGTAGCGGACGCGTCACACTCCTTTCGCTCTTTCCCTCAGGCTCAAGCGGCGCGACGCGATGCGCTGCTCGAGCCTGAGGGAAAGAGGTGGACGTGGCTACGCACACGTGGCTACGCGCGAGGCTCTTTGATGCGTCTCGACAGTTAAAATTTACCGCCCCATTGCACCAAAGGCAAATATATTTCTGCACATCCAATAATTGATAATGGAGGCCTTCAGGGCGCGCTGTAGTTCTCTAATTGCAACCAAGCGCTAAAGTGCAACAGGTACGAAGTTAATTAGCAGATTTCAGTTAATAAAATAGTAATTAACAGACCTCGCACGTATTATGATGTCCATAAAAGCCGTTGCTATGATCGCGCAACAGTCATCGTTTGATTTCAAACAGTTTAGGCATTTTTGAAATTGGCGGTCTTCCGGCGAACAGCATGAATAGAGAAGAACGGGTGTATAGTCAGTCGATGTAGAGTACAAGGGGTTGTTATGATGAAACATCAATTTCATTAAGTTTAAGAGAATAGCATTAAATCGAAAAAACAGGTGGCGTTTCTTCCGTTAATACTAGGCGAGTATAACCAGTTTGAAATAAATAAAAATCTGTGTGATGTAGTATGAGTGCATATTTTATATAACGACGCAAATTTCATTTAGCACTGTTTCATTTAGAATGCGGCGGCAACTCGCGCCTGTTCATAAGAGTTAAGAAGTGACTTGGCACATGAAAGAGAAAGAACACAAGCATTTAATTTGTCAAAGTGAAATCGCATTAAGAACTCATGCGGCCGAAACCACAGTTGCGCAATATTTCTTCAAACGCATGTCAAGGACACAAAGAAGCGAGGAACGTTCATTGCAGTTTTGAATTTTTATCTACTCGAAGAGATTTTTCTCTTGGTTCTTCCGCCATTGACTGTCATTTGTCAACCCGCACTTACTTCGGGATCATGCGCCAGATTTGAAATTTTCTGTTCTTAAACCCGGGTGAAACACTTAGCTGTTGCGACTCCTTGAGCCGTGTACAGGGACACAGACAAGGAGTAAAGAAGAAGAAAACGTGATGGCGTAAAAGGGCTGAAATGATCAGTAGAATTGGTATACAAAAGTATAAAACATTTACTGTTGCTGCTGTTCTGGTTTCCATATGTTCCCTGCTTTACGCTCACAAATTTTCATGTTTCAATGTTATTCATGTAGCGCTCGCAAATTGTAGGTACTACTATTTGTAGACTTTTTGCAAATGATTGGAAATGCACTACCTAATAACAAATGATAACTCTAGTTTGCGAAATTTGATATGAAGCGAGAAATGCTCTATCTATTCCTCTTTTCTCACGCTCCACTGGTATACCCGCTAATCCTGGATATCCAGACATAAAAAGGCACGATCCCCTTCGGAACTCCAGTTTATTCTTCTCGTTTGTAATCGACATGAAAAACAATTTTGTTGTAAATTAATCGACACTTTCGATACGTGGCACCAAACAACAACGTTTGGAACGCATCATTTAGCAACTGCTGATCAGTGGTGTTTTCTGTTTCAAAGTAAATAACACAGACTTCACCATGAAGCTTAATGGCAACAACTTTCAGAAGACTTAATGAAGAGAAGAACAGGAAGAGTCCCAAGACCCGAGCTTCTGGAGGGTGTTTATAACCAGTAGCTTCCTTGAAAAGGAATCTACTGATTACTACTTCGTTTCTATGCGTAAGTATTGACTTTCTGCATAATGAACGCGTAAGCTAACTCTTGCCTCTTTTTCGCATTCTGTGACTTGTGGAGGGAGCACAGTGTTCATCGTATTTTGGAAGAAGGCATCGGAAGCTTTGGAAAGAGGCATAAAATTTTATAGCCTAATAAAAAAAATTTTGTTCACCTAGTCTTCCTGTTCATACAAGCTTCATGGCTTCATAGAATACAGAGAACCCGATAGAAGGACTGAACTGGAAAGAACATCGCTTACGAGCGTGTATCCGGGAGGGATTTCTCACACATTACTTTTTCATAGCGTAGAGCTCTAGTTATTCACTCCTTCATGAAGATGGCGAGTCGGAGCTTGTTCATCTTTAGTAGCACCGCGAAAAGGTGATCGTGGGCTGAAAAAGCTTGTGTGATTCTCCTTTTTATCTGTTATAGCGTTTTCGCTGCTCTAGTAAGCATCCGTTTTCTTGACATCTTTCAAACATTACAGCGCTTATTTAAACCATCTCATTGCCGTACCTTGTGCCAGAAGTGGTAGAAATTACCCGAGATCAAGCTGGGTCGAGGACCCGAGATTCCAGTTCCTCGGAAAAAGTCGAAGGTTTTCCTTCGCCATCTGCGGAAATGAAAAAAGCTTGAAATTCAAGACATGCTATGGAAACTTCTTAGTTTAACGGCCACCAAGAAATCTCTGAATGGAAAACCTGTATGTTTCATAAAGCAGACGTCACGAATTTTTAATATCGGTGGGCATTAGAAAGAACTGCAAGAGTTGAAACCCTGTGTTTACAGGTCGTGTGTACGTGCCTTGTTTCTCATATATATATATATATATATATATATATATATATATATATATATATATATATATATATATATATATATATATATATATATATATATATCGAAAAAGGCTGGCCGAAACGTCGTGAATTAAATCCAGTGATGTTTCTTCAATTTTTGGTAATCTTATATAATATTGAACAAATCAGCTGCCAGAAATCACTTTTGTTTTCACCTCGAACTTTGAAGAGCACCTCAAAAGACTTCGAACAGTACTAGACGCAATCAAGTCGTTTAACCTAACCTTGAAAGCAGAGAAATGCCACTTTGCTTACGAAGAGCTGCTGTTTCTAGGCCACATCGTTAGCAAGGAAGGAGTACGCCCAGACCCGCAGAAAACAGCTGCTAGTGAACAGTTTCCACCGTTGGCCGATATGAAAGTAGTGCGCAGATTCCTCGGACTGCGCGCATATTACCGACGATTTGTGAAAAACTTTTCGCGCATCGCTGAGCCCCTGACTGAACTGACGAACGGCAGACGTGCCGTTTAAATGGGAAGAGCCGCAAGCAAGCCTTCAAGGAACTTCAGCGTCGTTTACAGTCCACGCCGATCCTTGCGCATTTTGATGAAAACGCCGATACTGAAGTTCATACCGACGCAAGCAGCGTGGGCCTAGGCACCGTCTTCGTTCAAAAAAGCGACGGGCTGGAGAAAGTCATCGCATACGCTAGCCATTCTCTTTCGAAGGCCGAGGCTAACTATACGACAACTGAGAAGGAGTGCCTTGCTATCATTTGGGCTACGTGGAAATTCCGCCCCTACCTTACGGACAACCGTTCAAGGTGGTCAGCGATCACTACGCGCTGTGCTGGCTTGCCAATTGAAGGACCCCTCTGGCCGCCTCGCTCCATGGAGTCTGCGTCTCCAGGAGTTTGACGTCAGCGTCGTTTACAAGTCCGGACGCAAGCACTCTGATGCCGATTGCCTCTCACGAGCCCCTGTAGATGCACCGCCGCCGGACGACGATGAGGACGACGCCTTCCTGGGACCCATCAGCCCCAGCTCTTTTGCTCAGCAGAGACGCTCGGACCTCGACCTAAAATGCCTCATCCAGTATCTGGAGGGCATGGTTTCTTCACCCCCCGCTTCATTCAAGCGAGGACTGTCTTCCTTCTGTGTGCAGAATGAGGTCCTCGTGAAGAAGAACTTTGCAGCGAGCAAAACAGCCTACCTCCTTGTTGTACCTGCTTGTCTCCGCGGAGAAGTTCTACACACTTCCCACGACGAGCCGACAGCTGGACATCTCGGGTTTACTCGCACCCTCCGACGCATTCAAGACAAGTATTACTGGCCCCGACTGTCTGCCGATGTCGCACATTATGTGAAAACCTGCCGAGATTGTCAGCGACGAAAGACCCCTCCCACACGACCAGCATGATTTCTGAACCCCATTGAACCTCCCTCAAGGCCCTTTCAGCAGATCGGCGTGGACTTGCTTGGCCCTTTTCCAATGTCAACGTCTGGGAATAAGTGGATCATCATAGCGACCGACTACCTGACCCGCTACGCCGAGGCGAAAGCCCTGCCGAACGGAACAGCAGCAGAAGTCGCCAAATTTTCGTGGAGTGCATTCTTCTGCGACACAGCGCACCCGATGCGCTCATCACGTACAGAGGAACAGCATTCATGGCGGAACTAACGCAAGCCATCCTGCGTTACAACCAAACCAGCCACCGCAGGACAACTGTATACCATCCGCAGACCAACGGACTGACCGAACGCCTGAACAAAGCCATCGTCGATATGCTCGCCATGTATGTCGATGCCGAACACAAAACCTTGGACGTCATCCTACCTTACGTCGTCTTCGCCTACAACACCGCAGTGCAGCAGACTACCCAGATGGCGCCTTTTAGGCTCGTCCATGGCAGGGAGGCCACGACCACGCTATACGCCATGCTGCCCAACTTTACAGGAGAACGTCGACGTCGCCGCCTACCTTCAGCGCGCAGAAGAAGCTCGAAGGCTTGACCGATTACGGATCAAAGATCAGCAGCGGTCCGACGCCAGACGCTATAACCGACGAAGACGCAACGCGGAAGACGAGCCAGGAGACCAAGTCTGGGTTTGGACGCCCATTCGCCGCCGTGGATTGAGTGAAAGCTTTTGCGCCGCTATTTCGGCCCTTACAAGGTTCTTCGTCGGCTAGGGGAACTGTATTATGAAATCATCCCTGACGCAATGACTGCTTTCCAGCGACGCCGCGTACGACCAGAAGCTGTCCATGTCGTCCGTCTGAAGCCATATTAGGCGCGCGCGCTAAAGGACGCTGCATTTCCACACCCTATTTTCGCAAGATCCGTTTTATTTGTTTCTAGTCGCATTATTATGTTTTAATGCATCGTGTCGATGCTCCTTTGAGAGGGGAGTAATTCCGCGAATCTTTGCAGTGTTTGTTAATTCTTCAAATGTGCCGCCACGCAGCTTTATCGCTTTGTTTGCGACTAAAGACGCGACTAGGTTTATCTCTATTGATCGCAGCCAGGCAGAGCTGATTCTACGGTGTTCCAAAAGTTCTAGTAACTTTGCACGCTTTATCTCGAAAGTTCGCTATCAGCTTTAAATTGAGCACGGCCGACAGCGGCGGGCATTCGGTTCGACAACCGCCGAGCACGCTTGTCGCTTCGCCGCCGCCGAGTGATTCAGTCGATTGTTTGCGCAAGTCAGCCCCGTAAACAGTTTTCTTTTAGAAGAACTTTCGTCCCTCTTCATCGTTCCTTTGACTGCCGTCACCACTACGTGACGATATGGTATAAGTCAGCCACTTCACCGCAGAAGGTGCAGTGCGGATCGTTCGAATTTGGAAACAGCTGAATTTGACAGGATTTATATAAGAATTCGATTGCAATTGCCTTAAAATTTTAAGGAGTATGCTGACAATGATTTTCTGGTTGCGACAAGCAGTGAAGTTGACGCAGTGTTGTCAAAGATCACGTAGCCGTTCGAGAAAAGTTCCTCACACGAAAACTACCGCTATGCACTGAAGCTGTATGAAATCGCGCTGTTTTTACTGTGTTGCTTGCGCGCAGGAACCCTGAGAAGTTTATTAGGTTTAGAAGCATCTTTGCAGGAGTTGTATTCGCGTAAGAATCGCCTGAAAACTTCTGTCTTGAATTCCTGGATGGAGAAAATTGCACCATCAGTGGAGATGTGCGGATTGTCGGTCGATGAGAACGGCTGTTGTTCATGCAACCTCAGCACTGGACAGCAAACCGCCGCCGAACGCTCGGGTTGTTGAACGTGTGAAAAGAAAAAAAAAACTACGTAGGTAACATTTGTAGTGCGAATTAAGTTTCGCATATACACTTTAAAAGGCACCACAAGTAGTGAAAACTTTCACGTTCATTAAGTACTGAAAACGCTCACGCCCGCTATGTTCTTCGTGCAGTTGGTCGTCTACTGGTATACTTTTTGGAACAGCCCTGCTTTTGGGTTTCTTTACAAGAATAAATCGCAGACATTACGCGGCAGAAGCTCCCGGTCACACCAAAGCATTTAGGTGATGCAGAAGATGACCTTCAGATCGAACAGTTTATCAAGAAAATCGATGGCGAACGACCTGTTGCTACTTAGGAGGAAGTCAACCTGGGTACTTTAGTCGGACCAAACTGGGCTACATAGAGGGGGCGTGGCTCTTTTTTTAACGTGAAGGCAGCAGCCGCATAAGGTTTGCTTAATAGACCGAATGCTGCGCTCTACACAACAAATGAAGTAGCCCTCAGCCTTGCAGTAAAATTGAGTCCTTTGCTGTAACTTGCTAATATACCTTTACCATTGATAAAGAACAATTGTGCAAGTTCACCGTCGCTATCGTTGTAGCCTTAATTGGTTGGAACATAATCATGACTTGGGACAAGCAACCATCATCCACAAATGGTTAGAAAAAGACCGTTTGATGTAATATTGGATGCTTAACAATACCTTATATGAAATAAAATATTTGCCGCATAATATATTGTGAGCAAATTAGTCATTTGTCACTTTTAGACTGTCATGCGGCTCACATGTGTTTGATTTTGTCTTTACTAACAGGAGGCACTCGTAGAGCCTTGTAATTTGGAACCTACTATTTTTACAACACTAAAAGGTAATCATGCATTGAGTTGATTATAATGTATTGCATTCTACCTAAAGCTGGTCGCATAGAGTCATGTCATTAAAATTTCAACGTCGGCCGCATCGAGCTAACAAGGAAGTTAACTGTGGCATTAAAATGAGAGACCGACTTTTGGCTAGTGTGCTGTTTTAGCCAACAGCAGCGATACAGCAAGCGGACAGGGCTAGAGCGATCTCTCCACACTTACTTCCCCTAACCAACCGTGCTAAGCACAATGCTGTATTCCAGTCGCTGATGCAGAGCACGTTTTCTGGCTTCGCGAACCACGAAGCTTGCTACAACGGGTGCTTTTGATTCAGATTCCAAGCCGGTAATGGTCGAGGCATATTCTGTGCTCCTTCGCGGATTCAGAGCTCTGCTTCAGATCGCCCATTCGAACACGCCATTAGAACAGCTGGAGGTCACCCTCAAGCGTTCAAATAGCTTCCACGAATATAGACAGGTTAGCGCGTGAATTTGACTCTCTCACTCACCTGAGAAGCCAGGCCAAGGTGACCGCAGCGACACTGAAAAGGACTGCCGCCGCCGTTGCGTAGGAAGCCAGGGGTGGTGTATCCATAATTGACAGAGAGCAATGTTTGTTTCGAGTGGAGCGGAACAAAACAGAACGGCAAAGAAAAGCTGCCGCTGCTAGCAGCGCTTTTTCACAGCGCGTCGTGTTGCACCGAGGTAACTGCTTTCCCCGCACGTGGCAATCACCGACTGCCTGAAGCAACATCCGCCCTACGCAGCGCGAGGCGACGCCGGTTTATTTTTATCCTCACGGGTAACGATAAGCGGCTCTCCGCTTGGCAGCCGAGAAAACAGTTCTGTTGATAACGCAAATTCAGGGAGACTACTGCGAAAAGCTTTGGTCGGTGTGTTTGTTAAAAACTAACAGTTGCGTTTGGTGGGAAGTCATAGTTTCTGTAAATGTTAACTAGAGGAAAGACTGGCGCCACCGTCTACGCTAGTTTCTTAAAGATCACTTCATACACCGCGGGAATGTCGGAAAGGCGACATTTCTTACTTGGCTTGGCTAGTGTTACCTATAAAAACTACGACTGCGGAAATAGAAATTTTCGCAAAAAATGTTGCAAGGCGACGTTGTTTTACATTAAAAATGCCCTATAATAAAATGTGCTGGCTGTAAATTGCCATAAATGAGCAGAAATATAGATAGTTCTAAACGGTCAACGAATCTGCGCACGGTGATAGAGGGCTTTTTCTTCGTGCTGGAAAATATAGCTAACCGCCGAGACCAATTGTTTGCATTTCTTAAACACACCTTTCAGCGCAAATATTATTTGGAAAAAGTTGTTAACGCTGGAAATAGTAGATTTTAGGAGCTCCCGTTTTGGAATTGTTAGAAACAAACGTTTCATCGGTGTCGTCTGCTGTGGCGGGTTCACGCATAACGTGCATGAGAAACATTCTTGAGTTAACCTCGCCCTTCTATGACAGAGTTATTAATGAGAAATCATTACAAAAATAAGTTTCATGTAAAGAGAGGCGTCCTGCAAACGATTACGAATAGTTTAAATTGATATATGTCGTAAAAAATTAAGTACAGAAAAACGCTATTTCTGAAAGCTGGCAACGCAAACTTCGATCGGCTATGAAGAGCGATAGCATGAACTTCCTTTCAACGCACGTTCAATAATTATGCGACTACCCTGACTTACAAATTATTAAACAGTCTATGTCTCAAGCACAAGGGCCCAATCGCCTTATTTCGCGGGCCAACGGGCATTCTGCAGCACACCCACGCTGTTTTGCACGAAGCAGGAAGCTTTGGCGAAGGACATCTTGAATTCTTTATCAAAAGACTTCGTGTTGTACTGAAGACGTTTTCCCTCTCTCGCAGGTCACGAAAGTAGTCACTCTCAGTGAGGACGAATGCGAAGTCGGGTGCGGCTTCCCCGCGACTACTGCACAATTAAAACAGCAGGTGTGACCCTGTCCCGACTGGCATGTCAAACACGCACGCCACTAGCGACAGGTCTTAGGAAATGCAGTGACCTTATAGTTGGTGCCCACGAAGACGAGTTATTATTTCGAAAGCATTAGTTAGCTATGTCCCGAGTTTCGTGTCAGCCAAACTTTCTCCGCACGATTACGTCGCTCTGTGAAGATAAATGTGCAAAAGTTTGAGTGTGTCATGAGATCTCGCTGTGGAAGAAATTTTGTGGATGTGGTGTATTGAGTTAATTAATCATACGCGAAAATTACACTTCGACGTCACAATATCCATGGACGTCGACATAGCTTCTCCGCACGATTGTGTCGTTCTGTAAAGATATATATGCTACAGTTTGATTGTGTTAAATGGTGCATGATGAGATCTTGCTGTGGGAAACATTAGGTTGATGAAATATAATTAGTCTACATAGTACTTGGATGCAAAAAGTAAAATAAAGCAATAAATAGAAAAAAAAGAAAATAAAAATAATAAAAAATGGAATAAAAATGAAGAAAAAGAAATCAATCGCGTACTGGTGTCGTGGAAAAAAACCTGCGTTCTATTAAGTTGCATGCTTTCGCATTCCTTCAAGTAAGCAGACATAAGTGCCCTCAGAATTCTTAATTATGAGGATGCTCCCGTTTGTGCTCTGCGTGACTTTGGCCTCGCAAAAAAAAGTCAATCTCCGCCGTACGGAAGGCCACCTGGACAAGCGCTGTTAAAAGTAGTACGCGGTGCTATTTTCATGCAGATCTCGCCAGATTTAGTATCAGTATGCACATCAGTAGTCTCAGTGTCAGTATGAGTAGTTCCAGTAGTATTTCTAGTACCAGTATCAGTAATCACTATTTCTGCTAAGAAACTTGCTTACTTATCCGAGCTACGCATGTATTACCGTTCTTCATGAAACGGAGTAGGACATTTCTTTGCTCCGTACAGTACCTTTTCCCACTGTTTTCACTACCATTCTTTTAGGACAGTTCAAATGAAAGACCCTATATTATTCGAGGCCAAATTCCTGTTCATCCAACCACACTTGAATAATCGGCATAAATGGCCTCCGACGTGCGTGGAAAAGTGTGAAGTGTGTGCTGCGTTGCCGTACATACAGTGTGCGCTTATAAATGAATAGGTGCTACCCTGCTGTTCAGGTGAGCTCCGGCCTTTATTGTAAACCAGGCGGAGTGAGCCCTGAGCACAGGCAGACCAAGAATAAGCTAAATGGACTCCTTCATTATTTTTTAGTGATAGCTCTAGGTAGAACCATAATCATAGAGCAGCGCGTAACAAGACATGTCAAAAGGAGGAGGAACACAGAACGACACGAGCGCTCGTGTCGTTCTGTGTTCCTCCTCCTTTTGTCATGTCTTGTTACGCGCTCCTCTGTTATTATAGATCACCAACTCGCCCAACAAGCAACACTTCTATGTAGAAGCTATGACGCAACAACACACGAGATGTTAGTGGCATACCACATGAAAAAGAGGGGAATCGAATGGGTCAGCGATAGGTCTGTGGCTACCTTTAGGTCAGAGATTACTTTTATGAAATCAATCAATCAATCAATCAATCAATCAATCAATCAATCAATCAATCAATCAATCAATCAATCAATCAATCAATCAATCAATCAATCAATCAATCAATCAATCAATCAATCAATCAATCAATCAACATATTTGGTGTTTACGAAAAAGGCATACATGGCGAAAAGAGGTGCAGGAGAAAAAGCTCCAAAGCAGCTTGACATGGCCCCGGCCATATAGGACAAGTTGTTAATTGTACCTTTAACATCTCTTTTATAATTGTTATGCAGAATTAATCAAATAACAAATAAACTTTCGTCCGAAATGAAAATAGAATAATAACTATTGAAAAAGAAATAGCATCTGAACACTTAATAAAATATTGTCCTTTCTGGAATTCCAGCAGGACGTTTTTGTTTTGAAAACTTGCTGATATTCTGTTATTACTCCGAATTTTCTTACAAAATTGTCAATTCGATATTTTATGATTTCACTGAAGTTACTTATTATTTTTGTTGTTTTTATTTATGCTCAAACAAGGTTTGAACCATGCGGCAGAAATGAGCGGAACTACAGAGGGGTTGGAGGCGATAGGGTATCCTTTTCATCGGCAAATTTTGGAAGGACCGAGGCCGGCTCTTAAAAACAAACAAACAAACAGCCTGGCAGTTCCCGTTAACGAAATGAATTCACTGAAGCCCGCAACAGAGAGTTAAGAATTTTAGAGACTTTTGCTCTTCATTACAATTTATTATAACTTGTATACCAGCAATCAGGATAAATAGTTTATTAGGTTCTTCCAGTCATGCGTTGTGATTGTGAATTAGGCAACACGTTTTTGTTGTTCTTAATTAAATAGTTTTAGGCGCAAAAAAGGACAAGACACATAGGGTAGGAGACAGGACGAAGCGCCAACTTAGAACTGATTTTATTGCATGCGTGAAACGTACTTAAATAGCTTGTCGTCACATGTGCAGATGGGTCACCTAAAGCTCAAGTACGACTTGATAAGGCGCGCTCCAGGAATTTCTTTTCACAGTTGTACAATACTATCGATGTGTCGCTTACCCACAGGTCGCCTTTCTTTTTGATAAAAAACGCTTCTATCAACTCCCTAGCATTAGTATTCCAGCTTTTGCCCAGAATGCGCACATCAGTGAAGCAAGGCTCACAACTGCGGGACGTGCACTTACTAATGTGCTTAGTTAGATTCGTGCCTTCCTTTTTCTGCTCTACGTTTCTCTCATGTTCCCTCGTTCGCTCATTCAGGCGCCTGCCAGTCTGGCCTATGTAGGAGTGCCCGCAAGACAGGGGGATTTCGTAGACCACCCCTTCAGCACATTTTACGAACGGTCTCCTGTGCTTTGTTCCGCAGCCTCGTTCCTTGCTGTTCTCTTTATCAGTACGGGAGCAAAGGCCACCTAGCTTTCTCGGTGCCGAAAAGGCGAGCCGTACACCATGGCGGCTGGCAACTTTTTTCAAATTATGGGCCACACGATGCACGTATGGCACCACCACTGGTCTTACCTCTTCTCGAGGGACCTCTGGTCTAGCTCTACCAGTACCATTCTTTGTCTTGTTTAGGAGACACTCAACCACTGCAGTCACGAGCGAACGGGGGGACCCGGCTGCAAAAAGCCTAGCCAATTGGTTATAAAAACTGTCCCGCATTTTGTGAGGGCATGACTTTTTGAGAGCGGATTCAAGGCAAAGCGAAGCAATCCCGCGTTTAACAAGTTTGGAATGGCAGGAGTCAAAAGGTAGCAGCTGCTTCTTTGCACGCGGAAAGTAAGACCAACCGACCCGATCAACACAGAACTCAATTTTCAAGTCCAAAAACTGTAATGAATCATGAGCAGGTAGTTCGTGTGTGAACTCCAGACCTTTTCCATGCTCTCTAAAGGCAGATAAAACACAGTCCACCGTTTTCTTAAGGTTGTAAAGACCTTCTTTAGTTAAAACAATCATAAAATCATCAACATACCTAAATACTTTAAAAACCTTGTCAATGGGTAAAACTTGCTGCAGATCTTGGTCAATATGAGATAGAAAGATGTGACATAGCACCGGTGCCACACAGGACCCAATGCATATGCCTGATTTCTGCAGAAAAAACTGCTGGTCAAAGGTGATAAAAGTGTCTTCTTCGTCCTCTCAACAACATCTTAACAATATGAGGTGAAAAGAACCGCAAACATCTATGCTGATTGTTGTTGTTGTTATCCTCATAAATGGTCGTCTCTGCTGATCGCAATTGCATCAAGAATGTCGTCTTTCTCTTCTTCCTGGGGTGGGGGGGGGTGGTTAGAGAAGAGGACCACAACTACGCCTTGAACTGTCCACATGACCTGTGCTTCTTTTTGCTTTAACCATAGTTGCAAGCAGTGTTGTAATACGTTTCAGTATGTCCAAATGTCGAGAAAACTTCAACAGGAGTCGTTGCTGAGCTTTTCAAGTCGTACCCAGACTCCATCCACTGGGCAGGCGATGATAGAATACATATGCCGCTTCAGTTCACCCTGGGGAAAGAAGACAAGAAAAAACAGGAAATGATAACCTTGCGGGACATTGAGAGTGAACAGACCGAACTCATCAAGAATTTCACTGGGCACCGCTGTTGCAGGGAATGCCAGTAATTGTAGTTATAACGAGCACCGAATTACAAGTACGGTTGGAAACATCTCGGAGCAGTGATTCATTGAACGACTGATGACGGCATATTTGTAAACATTTGTAACTGTATTATTGTTTTGTACTATGTATGCATTGTATAGTATTGTATATGTAGTGTTTGTAAGATTTCAAAACTTGCGACACAAAGAAAGACGGCAAATTTAAAATTTACATGAGGGTGTTTGAGAAAATTTATATTTTAGTCGCAGGGACAGTGTGTTAGTGTGTGAAGGTTTCTCATCTCCTCAGTGTGCTGCAAAGTAACACTCGAGATTTATTGATTTTAAGACTAACGTTTCGAAGCTTGCGACACAAACTCTCGTAGTAACTGTGCAGGAGGCAAATAACCCTGCGTTATGAACCATAACATGGCCAGTCTGACCACTAATCTTAGTTTTCTTCATCATAATCATTATCATCAGCCTGACTACGCCCACTGCAGGGCAAAAGCCTCTCCCATATCTCTCCAATTAACCCTGTCCTGTGCTAGCTGAGGCCACCCCATCCCCGCAAGCTCCTTTATCTCATCCGCCCACCTAACCTTCTGCCGCCCCTTGCTTCGATTGCCTTCTCTTGGAGCCCATCCCTTACAAAAATGATCTATAGACAGTCTATAGGCTCCTTATAGCCTCTATTGCCTTCCTATAGACATTGACTTTTTATAGCCTCTATTGCCTTCCTATAGACATTTATTTTTGTTCATGCATAGTCTATAGACTGTCTATAGACAAAAGTCTGCTAAATATGTATGGCCATAAATCTATAAATTGTCTATAGACTATCTATAGGGTTTCTATTGCCTATACACTGCTCTCTAGGGTTTTTCTATAGAGAGTCTATAGACATTATAGACAGATGTCTGTGGACAGTCTATAGACTGTCTAAAGAAATTTTTGTAAGGGATTTCGTTACTCTTGAAGGCCATCGGTTATCTTGACTTCGCATTACATGTCCTGCCACGCCCATTTTTTTATCTTGATATCGACTAGGATGCCACTAACCCGCGTTTTTTTCCTCACCCAATCTGCCCTTTTCCTGTGTCTTAACGTTACACGTATCATTTTCCTTTCCACAGCTCGTTGCGTGGCTCTCAATTTAAGTTGAACTTTCGTTTTTCTCCGCGTTTCTTCCTCATAGGTGAGTACCGGCAAAATACAAGCGGCGGCACATAATATTTGTAACAGCGGAACAAGCTGCTGTTTTTTTAAAATCAACCACGCCGATAATAAGGGATGAAAACTCCTGAACTCTACATGTTGCGTCAAGGCAACTTCTAGTAGGGCGTCAGTGGTGTTCAGAGGTAGTATTTGTTTGTCCGATCGCGAAAACAGAGCGGCTTTCAAGTAGCCTAACAAGAGGGTGCAGGTGTTGCAAGTAACACAAACAGGTCGAACGCATGCGATATGCTGCAGAATACGAACTGTGGTCGCGCACAGTAGACTTAAGGACCGCAAGCCGTTTTAACTGGGCCAGCCGCACCGGATTTCCCGTAAATACGCGGAGCCCTCGGCCGACCGCGGGAGCTTTTAACTCACGACCGCACACATTCGGTACTCCGTTCAAACTGAGCAACACTCGCCGGCAGATATTGGTTCCTTAAGCGTGCAGCCCGTCGACGCTTTGTTTATGCCAGCACTTGCATGACATTACTTTACGCCCACACCGGCCGCGACTCTCGCCTGGCTTCACGGGTGCGTCGGCCGCAAACGCTGTGTTTACGTCTGCTGCCGAGGCCAGACATTGTGATTCTTGGATAGCGGCGCAGGAGGCGTGGGAAAATCGGGGTTATTAAGTCCCATGACACCACTGCTGGAGCCAGACACGGGTTTTGTAAGCGGCTGTGAGAGCCACGGGCCAGCAAGGGAATTCTCCTGTTGCCGACATCGCTACAGGGTCAGTGCGAAAAAACCAGCAAGGACAAGTCTTCGTGCTCCGCATGTTAGTCTTGGTCGTCATTTTCATACATAAATACCATTCTTCTATCACATTCTGTGGACTCATCTCTCTTACCATCTGAATGACGATAAAGACCACCCATATCTTTTATGTGTACACTGTATTCAGGGTGACATGTAGCGTACACTGCTTGCGTAGGTATGGCTGCGTAGATTTGGTGATAAACTATGTTATCCAGCTGAGCTCCGAAGCAGAAGGTGAATAAAAGAAGAGGAAGTAGACAAAAAAGTTTTTTTTTTCAGTAAAATACGCCTACTTCTGTGGGAAATTGATGAACATGCATTTATTCGCCAGTTGCACTAATAATTCTTCTTGCGTAGCTGCAAATCTATCCATTCCTTTGTAGCATAAAGCAAGCGACGCTACTTACGTTCTTGTGTTCGGAGCCTAAACGCAGTCGAAATCAGTGCACCAACTTGGCGATGACAAGAGACATTTCCATCTGGGCCAGCTTCATACCGACGCTGTTGCGAGGGCCCAGCCCGTAGCCCTGGAAGGCGACTGGGTCACGTGATGCTTTTTGTTTAGGTGAGAACCTGCATGGAGCGCAAGGCTTAGCAAGCGCTAATGACACCATGCACAGTGGTTTATAAGGACCGTGTAGTTTGTAGCAGAACCTAGTAAAGGCACAGCCGACAACCTAATGTGAGCTTATTTGAGGGCCTCATTGGGCTTTTTCATTTGAACCACCGATGAGACACTGAGTGATATCAGCTTTTGCGTTCATCAAATTCGAACAGCCGGGCTTCCGTGACTTTGACGACGTTTGTTCGGCATCAAAAAATGTTTTCACAGCCAAACAATTTTAAGTTGAGGATGGAGTATTTTTTTTTTCGCCACGCGATTCAAAATGATGACGTTAACGATGATATCGAGTATTGTTTTTTGCTGTGCTTTTCGAGTTTAGTTTTCTTTGCCTTCGTTGCGCGTTACATATACTCGATCAAGAGCAAAACAAAAGTTATAAACATAGTCAGGCACACAATACTTTGTTTCTAAGTTCAATTTCCCAAAACAAACCAACTTCATGTCATCTCATTTTATTTATCGAAACGGCCATTGGCGGTCTTCGGTATTTCACTTATTTCTAGCTGATACGAGATTTTTTGTCTGAGATGGCAGGGAGTCGGTATCTGTGCCAGTTAGAACGAATTATAGTTAAGGGAAACCAGTGAACACAATGAATCCTGGGCATCACTGTGCGCATATCTCCTTGTCCTCCGTCTTTTTGACTGTAACGGGAACATTCTCCAGAACTTTGTTAATAAACAGCAGATAAAGATGAGGCCCAAGCATGGAGCCTTGGGGAATGGTTCTAATCAGAAGCTTCCATAAAAAGAAGCCTACTGAACAGTTATCCCACTTATGCGTCACCAGCGATTTTTTGAAAGAGAAAAGTTAGAGCTGGCGTTTGCCATTTTTACTCATTCTATGACTTGAGCGGTAAGGAGACATCGAAGCTTTGGAAACAGATATTGAAATTTTAATAGCCTAATTAAAAATCGTCAAGCTAGTCTTTCCGTTCATTGAAGTTTCATTGCCTTTTTAAATACAGAAAGCATCACGGAAAAACTGACCTGAAAAGACGACTGCTTCAGAACGTGTACCCAGAAGCAATGTCTTGCTGACTGCTTTTCACAGCAATTCTGCCGTTTTAATCAACATAGCGATTTGAAACTTGTCCATCTTTAGTAGCACCTTAAAAACACAGCCGTGGACAGCGTTCGCGTGATATTCCTTTTCGTCCCTGCTCGTATTTTCGCGTTTTACTAAAAAAATGTTTTTTTTTCTTGCAACCTTTCAAACATCTCTGTTTTCATTCGTACCATTTTAATGTCGTACCTTGTGCCAGTAGTAGTAGAAATTGCCTGAGATCAAACTTGAGCGAGGACCCGAGATTCCAGTGCCTCGGAAAAAGTCGAAGGTCTTCCTTCGCCATCTGCGGAAAGAAAAGAAAAACTGAGAAATTGAGTCCTTGTGATAAAAGCGTGTTGTTTTTATGTACACCCCCGTTAAAAGTATACTGCCCAAGGGGTTTGCTTCAGAGGCTTGCTGCATGCCTCGTTATGCACCCAAAGTGACTGCAACCTCTCTAAAGAGGAATGGGTTCGCGTCCTCAATCCTCCAAAGATTTGGACTTCTAGGTGCTAAGGAGTCCGGCTAAACAGCCTAGAAGCAAACCCCTTGGGCTGTATAGTTTTTACGGGGGCTGTAAGGCCAACTTTGGCATAAATTAAGGACTCGAAGATGTTCTCATACCAGTGGGCGCCAGAACACGCTATAAGGGTAGAAAGCGTTTGTTTTTAAACGCTTGATGTATGGCTTGTTTTTATGTTTTTTTTATGAATTTGAATGTTGTCGCGTTGCGTCTTTCTTTCCTCGGTTCCTGTAGTTTTTCAGATGAAAATTAAAAATTGGTTGTCGGGGAATGGAAATGGCGCAGTATCTGTCTCAGATCTCGGCGGACACCTGAAGCGCGCCATAAGGGAAGGGGTAAAGGAGAGACTGAGAGAAGAAAGAAAGAAAGAGGTGCCGTAGTGGAGGGCTCCGGAATAATTTCGACCACCTGGGGATCTTTAACGTGCCTTGACATCGCACAGCACACGGGCTCCTCTGCGTTTCGCCTCCATCGAAACGCGGCCGTCACGGTCGGGTTCGAATCCGGGTACTCCGGATCAGTAGCCGTGCGCCCTAACCACTGAGCCATCCCCCGACTCCCTTTTCAGTTGCAGGCAGGTGTTCTGCTTGTTCCTGTGGCTGCTGCCGACTTGTCGCTTCCGGATTTCTCGTGACTATCTCTACGTTATTACGCGGGGTAAGTACTAGGGACGTTCCGAAATAAAGATTCGTAATTTTTTTGAAAGACAAGATTATACACCAGGTGAAGGAAACAATCGCCATAAGAATGCACACAAGTTGATGGTTCAACGATGAAAGGAGCGTCAACGGAGGAAGAATGACGCACGCGCAAAACGTCGAAGAAGAGGGAGCAGCAGCAGACCTGCTTGCCCGTGGTTATTCGACTACAAATCACGATGGCAGACAGACTTGCGCTAACAACGTGGTCGCCAATGGAAGTGCATGCTGTTATCTGGTGGGACTAGTGTGTCCGTCACCTATGAACAGCTACAGAGAAGAGGTCGAATAGGTATTTACCGTGCTGGCTTTTTTAAAAATAAAGAGTTGGTATTGAGCGCCCGTCCTCTCTTGTGTGTCCCCTCTTGTCCATGTTCTTGCGCGCTTCGTTTTTCGCCAATTAGGCCACTTGAGCGTAGACAACCATCTGGAATAGCGCTGAAACTGCCAGGCGGGATCATGACTCTTCCAGAGCACTCTGGGGCTGCATTCTGTAACGACCCATATCAGTTACATTCGATTTGGTCGACTGCCGGTGGTCTTTGCGCCCACTGACGTAGGGCTGCAGAGCAGACGTCGAGCTGGTCGTGACAGAAACATGCCGATGATCCCACCTGCTTGAATAAACGCGCGTATCGAGCACTGTTTCACTGGCCGACCGGTGTCGGCGTCCATGAGTGATGGAGCACGCCAACGCGTTTGAAGAGCTTTATCGCCGCTAATTTAGTCTCGGCAAGGAAACTGGGCGCCGCCTGTGCGTGCTTGTGCCACGAATTAGCACAGCGTGGTCCATGCGATTGAGACGGACTGGATACGGCCGTACAAGGCTGGCTATCGCCCTTGCAAATGTTTTTCAGACAGTCTATAGACTGTCCATAGACTTCTGTCGATAAAGTCTATAGAATGTCTGTAGACAAACCCTAGGGAACCGTCTATAGGCAATACAAATGCTATAGACAGTCTATAAACAATCTATAGATTTATGGCCATACACTTTTAGTACACATTTGTCTATAAACAGTCTATAGACTATAAATAGAAAAAGAAATATCTATAGAAAAGCAATAGAGGCTATAAGAAGTGTATAGAGTGTCTATAGACCATTTTTACAAGGGCGGCGACGCCGCGACCGGACCGCCTGTGTCTGTGATTAACCATTCGCTTTCCTACCTGCTTCTGCTTTTGTCACATTGACGTCACGGCCAAATGTAACGTAAATTCAAATGAACCTTTACAGAATACGGCCCCTGGTCGCGCATGGCATTGTGATTAGCACGCGTATGCCGCCTGCGATGAAGAAAAAATATAGGAAAAGAACAAGAACAAAACAGTACTTAGCGGTAGTATAAAATCACTCATTATAGAAGAAAAAGTAAGTCACTGACCAAGTCAGAGGGGGAATGTCGTTCCGCAACCCCTACATTTTTCTTGCTCAGAGACTGCTCTACTGTTTCTTTAACTAATGCCTGAGCAGACGAACTTACGTGGAACCCTTCACTAAGTCTTCATTATTACGCGAGGCACAGATTGGGCTGCCGCTCCCAACATGAAGGAAGGAGAGCGTTAAGAATTTCAGCATTCATTAGTTGATGGCGATTCGCACACCGTGTCTTCATGAAACAGGCACCCCTGTCGTAGGGGAGCTACAAAAGCAGTGAGGGCAGACTAGAAGGAGCATCCGAGGTCCATCAACTGGTCTCCTGAACACACCAAACGCGTGCCAAAACCCATTGCCAGCGACATCAGTTCAACTATTGATTGAAGCGACGCTGGGAATGGTGGTGCAACTGTGAACTACTTTAAATCTTTTAAAATGAGCGTAAATTATTATTATTGTGTGCATAAATAAGCGTGATCTTGTTTTTTTGTTGTTAAAAATTGAAGGACGCGTCAAATTTGTTTCAAGTAGTAATATTGCAGCTTGTTTTTAGCGTCCTCTCTCGGTCCTGTAGACACGGCAGCCCGCTTAGCGTACGAACAGAGCCTGTGTGTAACCACGTCCATGCGGAAACGTTTTTACATACGGGGAGACAGCGGCAGCTGTTTTAGCGTTACTGCTTTGTCGTCGCGTTGCTTTTTTGTGAGTGTCTGCGAAGAATGTGTGTTATCTGTGCCAGACATTTTCGCATTTAGTTGAGTTGGTCGTGGTGTTGCGCTGGTAGTGACAGCAAGGCGAAGGCGGTGGGCCCACGCTAGGAACTTCGCCTTCTTGTTCGGTCCGACGATGATGTGTCAGCGCTTAACACAGTGTGCGTCGCGGCAAGTGGCGGCGTGTTCGGTGGATGAACACCTGCACGCCCTGCGCCTGGCTGCGTCGCTTTGGCATTTAACCTTGAAGGTGAGCTTTTTTTTGCTCTCAGTACGCACGCCGCAATCCGTAAAGGTTTCCGTAAAGCCTTTCGGAAAGCCTGGGAGTTTCGCTGCCACATGATTTGCCTTAGAGCAGCCACACTCGCATTGAAGCTCTGAGCGGTTTGCTTCTTAACCGCGACGCGTAAAGCCTTTGGCGAACAGCATAGTGAAAAGCACACCGTGCCAGATAGCCCAACGAAGTGTGCAAGCCAGCGGAAATGTTCCCGCAACCTTAACCGCCCACGATGAGAACATGAGGCAGTAAGCAGCTGTGGCGCCGTCACGTCGACAGCACCCACCTTCAGGTCTGTTTGAATGAAGTGGCCGCAGATGCCAACACCCGCTTCCCTATCTGCACGGAGCTACTTAGATAACATAATAGGAAGCTTATGGTAGCTGGTTTGTAGTTGCGATGTAATGCGAAACTGACGTCGACACGGTGTCGAGAACGGTGACGTAGGCGTGCGAGGGAAAGTTCCTCACACGCCAGCCACCGCTATGAAATGAAGTCTCACAACACCATGCTGTTGCTCTGGCGTTGAATTGTTTGCGTGCAGGAACTTTCAGAAGTATTGTAGACTTAGAAGCATCCTTTCAGGAGTGGTACTCACGGGGAAATCGCCTGACAACTCTACTCCAAGATTCCTGGATGCTGTAAACTGCACCTTTACGTGAGAATAACTGATCAGTGGATCACAACGTTTACTGTTCATACAAGCTCATCAATGCCCAGCTAAAGCTGCTGAACGCTTGCCTTGTTAAGCGTGCAAAAAGCCCGACCTAGGAATATATCTCTTGTCTTGCGACCTAAGATGCGCAGAGAGATTTAGAAGGAAACAGATGTAATGACAATGCTGTTGATGCCAGCTGTGGCTTATACCTCATGTGGTCTTCCTGTTGTGTTTTCGGCGGTACTCGCATGCGATTTAGAACAACACTCATTCTAGGTTTTAAATGCGTTAGCATTAGAGCCCAATGTTGGAAAAATTTGTCCGTCCGTCCGAAGCCTCGCTTGACAGGTGGCATAGTGGAGAGAGGAAAATCCACCTCTCCACTTTCAGAGAAGATGAGAGAAAGACGAAGTGGGAAAGATATGATGAAGGAAAGGTGGCAGGTGACCGGTAGCGTGACGGACGTTGTGGTCGCCAACCGGACTCGAGTGGCCGAAAGAGTGGAGAGGAGGTATGGCGTGCAACACTGCGACTGCCGAATTTAATCGGGAGAGTTGAGGGGGTGCAGCCTGTCACACAGTGACTGATGTCCACAGCCGCCCTCTTGCATGGTCTGAATCTGTCAGCGGCAGCGTCAGCTAAGTCTCCGGGGAACACTAACGCTAAAGCATACTAAGCCGCATCAATCGCACTTACCGTCAATCTTATTTTTTCCTCATGAATCTTTTCTTTTATGCATGGCGCGGAAGAGGTTGTCGGCACGCCGAAGTTTTTAGCCTAACAATAGACAGGACCTTCCGAACGGGCAGGTAGCAAAAATATTTATGGTAGAAGAACTTGTCGCCGCTTAAAAATATCAATCTGGGCACTTCAGTTTAGGCCAACTGGGTTGCATAAAAGTGGGCTTGGCTCTTGGCTCTTATTTTCAATACGAAATGTGCCGTCGAATAAGCTTCCCTGCAGGCCAACTGACACTCGTGGGAATTCAATGCCCGGAATGCTATACTTTACTGAATAAAGTCGAAGGTGCTGAGCCCGAAAATAAAACAGTTCTTTGCCATAAATGACTAGCGTTTATTTATCATTCATACAGAGCAATTTTCGTAAGCTCACTGCGGACTTGAAGGCCTTATTGTCTTCGAACATCATCCTAACGTACGGTAAGCAATCATACAGAAGTATTTGTAAAGAGGCACTTTCTTTATTATTTGAGTATTAACAATATATTATATTCAATAATATAGTTACCGTATATTAGACAGCGAATACAGGAGTGAGTTACTATTTTTATGCTGCATGGTGCTCACATGGGAATCTTTATCTTTGCATATTTACTAACAGGAGACTCATACTACTTACCGCTTTAGGACTTCCTCTTTCATAACAGTATCTTGTACAACACATACCAATAGGCGACCAACGCTATCATACATAGCATTCTAAACTCATCGCATACAGTCGCTCAGTTGCAAATTCGAATTCGGCTGCCTTGAAATAGTAACGGCCTTTTAAAACACAAAACATGAAAGGGTGATTTATGGCTAATTTGCTATTTTAACAAACATCATCTAAACAGCAAGCGCGCCGCTCTCCAGCGGTTTATCCGTAATTACTGCCCCCAGACAACCATGCTCAGTTTTATAGCGTATTCCCGTCGCTGAGGCGGAGCACGTATTTTTTTCCTGTGAACTGAAAGGCCTGCTTGGCCAAAAAGCGATTTTGATTGAAACCTCGAGCACATAGTCGCCGCGACTAATTTTTTGCTCCTTCGTGGATTTAGAGCTCTGCTCCGGATCGAGTATTCGAACACATCATTACAGCAGCAGGAGCCCACGTCAATCGTTCACATCGCTTCCACAATTATAGACAGGTTACATAACGAGAACGTCACTCCCTCGAAGCAATGTCAGTGCGACCGGCCTAAAACGACGGCCGCTGTCGTGACATGGGAAGCCAGGTCCGTAGTGTCCATCGTTGTTGGAGACGTTTAATTTGTCTAGATCGAGTGAAGTGAAGAAGGTTATGCTGCTAGCAGCGCTTTTTCTTATTTTTTTTCACAACGCGTAAAGTCGCACCGAAGAAACTGCTTTTGCGCAAGTGGACGTCACCGAATGCCTGAACCAACAGCCACCCAACGCCCGACGTCAGTATATTTTTATCCTCACAGGTACAAATAAGCGTCTCAAAGCTTTGGAAGCAAAAAAAAAAAAAGAAACAGGCTATCTCGTCGTCGAGAATCGTCAACATAAGCATGAAATGTACTGCTGGAAAGGGCGGCCGATACAAGGAACCTGCGCTGAAGTTTGCAGTGTCGATTTCAGGACCGTAACGCATAGCCTAGCGACAGGAGCAAGCAGGTTCGGTGTACTCGTAGTGTCTTTCCACGCCACCGTCATGCGCTTATTGGAATGAGCGTCGCCCTCTGTTCATGTCACAAGTGCCTTGCGTCACCTGTCTGGGCTACGCCGAGATAAGCTATGTAATGAATGCTCTCCGCCAAACGCGGCCTTCTAATCGTTCGGTGCTCTCGTGTTTATAGCGGCGCAAGCGACTGATGGAAGCATTTTTTTCGTAGCCGAATGGAACAATCTGAGATCCGCCTGGGCAGCGCAGATTCCTTACACAGATAGCCGCACTCTAATGTTTGGAAGCATTCGATATCGTCGGCTTTTCTTTTTTAAACTTTCCTTCGCGAAGTCACAGCACGCTCGAATTTCTTGGCCGCTTTTTACGTATATAGACCCGCGCGACCAGAGCTGGTTACTGGCCGTGCTGGTGGATTGCGCCACGGGACCTGTGTCGCCGGCGCGCATTACGTGCCACCAGCATTGCGCTTGCGACTTTTCGCACTGCAGGACACAACTTCGGCATCTGCGCGCAGCACGCCGACTTTTACCGCCACGTGACCATGAGGACACTGTTGACGCATGCGCTGTTCCGGCGGCAGCGCAGCACGTAAACTCCAGGGGCGGCTGAACTGAAAGTTTCGCCAATGTTCGTTTAGGTTTACTTAGGGCATTTACTTCCTATCAGCGTCGTGTCTGTGCACTTGTCTCGTCCTTTGTCCCTTGCGCTGCTGAAAAACAATGTCACACCAACTTGCCCAAGCTTCTACAGTCTCTGCGTTCCTCCCAGGGCCCATGCGTTGATTCTCGCTACTTCCTACGTACACGTACAAATTACATTAAACAATTTCTCTCAGGCACCAGGTTGAAATCGCCTTATTTCTGTGGGGGAATGGGCTTTCCCCAACCCGCACTGCTCTGCACGTTTTGCGCTCAAGCAGTTTTCTCATTCTCTCGCAGGTCCCGAACGTAGCTTGTCCATTAACACCTTTTTTTTGGGAGGGGGGGGGGGGCGAGTTGATGCATTCTTGAATTATAGAAAAACTAGCGCCAAACCATGCACACCATGGTGTGCATGGTTTGGCGCTAGTTTTTCTATAATTCATGTAGCTTGTCCAGTGAGGTTGGCCACGATTCCGGCAGGGATTCTCTTCTACTGCTCTGCAGTGGAAGCAGCAGGTGTGACTCTGACACGAGTGACATCTGAAACACGCGCGTCACTAGAACAAGTATCACGAAATGGAGTGACCTCATAGCTAATGTTTGCGACTACAAATTCTGCTCGGCTGTGTGGAACCGAGAAGCCGCCGCGGTTGCTGAGTGGTTATGGCGCTCGGCTGCTGACCCAAAAAGCGCGGGTTCGGTCCCGGCCGCGGCGGTCTAATTTTGATGGAGGCGAAATTCTAGAGGCCCGTGTACTGTGCGATGTCAGTGCACGTCAAAGAACCCCAGGTGGTCGAAATTCCCGGAGCCCTCCACTACGGCGTCCCTCATAGCCTGAGTCACATTGGGATGTCAAACCCCCATAAACCATAAACCTTTACGGAATCGAAGTGAAGACGGTCTCCGCCATGCAGAGGCGTATTCGAGAAGCGCGGTTAATACAGCACGCAGGGCTATTGCCATGCAGTCCTCGCAAGGTTTAGTATTTAATGTGAAACATGCAGCAGAAGAATTTTGTATGATTATCCTGACTACGCCCGTATTATCTTTCAGCATGGAATAACGTAGGATATTTCTTTGTGCAGTTGGGCAAACCCCTCACTTTTTTCAATGCCCTTCCCCTCATGGCAGACCCAATGGTCGTTTGTATATTTTTGTAGTTGCCCTCATGACATTATGACGCATACCCACAAAGGGGCATTGTCCATTCGCTATGACATAGGCGGGTGACTTCAAGTTTTCTGCGTTCTTTAAAGATTGGGTGCAGACAAATTGGAGGGGACACTTAAGCTCTGCCTTAAAGGTGTGGGGCGATAGATTTAATGGTGTAATGCCCACATATGCAGAATTGGTCATTAACAACTTTACATACATAGATCGCTGGGAGTGCTCATAGCAATCCTGGCACAATGGTGCAGCTGTTAAGCGATGCGCCGCTGCCCTGCTATTATGGCAGGTGCTCCCACCGGTGGGGCTTGTGCGACCCAAGCTGCTCTTCTGGAGAAATTTCTTGCGAGCAATCATTAATTTAACTGCCACTTGGCCTTGGGCTGGCCACGTATTGCGAAGGCAAGATAACCAATGGTTTTAAGCTTAACGGACTGGATTACAGGGAAGAGAAGCGCAGCAGGGGCGGTTAAAGGGTAGTTGAGATTAAGAAGTTTGCGGCGATAGGGTGGTCCTAGCTGGCACAGGATAGGGTTAATTGGAGAGATGTAGGAGAGGCCCTTTTCCTGCAACGGGCGTAGTCAGGCTGGTGATGATGATAATGCCGCGATGATCAGTTTGCTCGCAATTCGGAGTGCAGGTTGTGATGACGTCACAGTGTCACGTCACACAGGTGGCCCAACTAGGTTACGCCTCCGGGATTTTTCGCTCAAAACGCCGACTAAGCCGAATTTTGTCGCTGAAAGGAGCCTTAGCACTGCTCGACTTAATAATCAGGATAGAGTAAAAAAAATGAATTAATTTGATTGTTTCAAAGGTCATCTTCTCCCTCTTCTTCCAAGACCATTTGAATAATATGGATTACATAGCCTCTGACCTGCGACTCCAAGTCTGGAGTGTGGGCGACATTGCCGTACATACCAGACGTTTAAGTGAACAGTCAAAAATTTTCAAAAATCGGTTTTTCGAGGTCAAAATATGACTATTTCAGAATAGTATTACCAGTGTTGGCAGAGACCAGAGAACCGACGAACCGTCTTAAGTAGTATACTGGTTAACTAACTTTTAGTAACTAACTTTTTAATTACTAGATTTAAGCGCCTTGTTGCAATTATAGATTTGTAGCCGGCCGTTAGTAACAACCATATCAGTTTTTAGAATTTCGAAAACGCGATTATACTCGGCGCTGTGGCTCGACAAGATTTGGCTAGATCGTGGCAAATTACATGCGCTTTCGAAAAGCATGCAGGCAAAGGAACCTTTTCATTGTATGTAACTAGTCAAAAAAGCCTGGCGGAGTGCACTAGTTATGCGCCCCTGTTACTCCAAGGTCGCTTCATGTTGGTGGAGTGAGATTATATCTTCTGCTTTTCCCTGTGTGGCGATCACTGCTGAGAGCTCGGCGGGTGGGGGGGGGGGGGGGGGGGGGGGGGGTTACTCAGGCGTGCTTCTGTGTGTACCCTTAACCAGGGTAAATGAGCAGGAAGGATAGCCAGCGCAGTGAGCTTGTAAATGCGCTCCTTCATAGGTGTTTCGCGATGGCTGAATTAAACGAGATTATGTCCCCAAGCACAAGCTATGACAAAACAGCGCTCGAGTTGTTAGTGGTATACAACAACAAAAAAGAGGAAACGAATGCGTCAATGATGCGTCGAAGAATATCATTAGATCAGAAATAAGATTTGCGCAGTGTTTCCTCTTGAGCATTTCTGGTAATTTCCTTCCATCTGATGGCCTGGCATCTATTCCTTGCCCTTACTGCTCCGAGTTCCACTGTAAGTTGAACCTAAGCCCTTTAAAAGATCCACCAGCATCGATCATGATGGCGAAGCGAGCGGAGGCTTCCTAAGTTTGGAGCGCTAGTAGGGGACGCCATGTGTGTTATCCGGATTACTAGGCATGCAGTCACTGCGAGTGCAGCAGTGCTGGCGGAACTTCTCGCAAGGTGGCTTTAGCGAGCCGGATTATTTACAAGGCGTGGGCTGCTAAACTTCACTGTGCCGGCACCAGATGTCGCGTCGTAGTCAACGATAATCCCTATTATGCGAGATAAGACCTCAAGAGTGCACCGTCAAGCCACGCAAGACAGTAGTCTAATTTAACTAGGCTAAACCTTTCATTAGAAGAGATTATGCTCAACACCTTCCGCCCACGGGCAGGAATGCCAGCTCCTGCGCTGTGATGCGAACGAGAAGGGATTATTCCGATGGAGAACCGGAAGGTAAAAAGGAGGAAGAAGTTTTAAGCGAAAGATTTTCTTGTTTTTTTAAGCTTTTGGAGCTTGGGTAACGAATGCCATTATTTTGAGAAGAAAACGAAGTACAATTGAAAGCTGGAAAAGTGCTCAAAGAAGTTGCGGAAGGAGAGGGAGCTATTCCTAGTTCCGGAGGAAGCGAGGAAAATAAAAGCAATGAATATAAATTCTTGTAGAGTTCGCAAGGGTCTGGATGTGCGTTTCTGGCTCGTTTCTAAATAGCGTCCTTTTGTCTACCTAGGGTTATTTTTTTAATTTGCTACGAACGACGAGAGGTACCTCTGCACTAAGCATTCATTTTGTGAACCCCCCCCCCCCCCCAAAAAAAAAAAAGATGATAAGAATGGGGCCTTGGAGGCGGAGGAGCTTCTGTGGCAATCCAAGCCTTATTTCACTTGAGTACATCCACTGCTGAACAAAATGACAGAGAAGAATGGTTTTCTTTTCGACCATTAGCAGAGAGTTAAATGAAAGAACACACTGTCTGTGGGCCGTTTCGGATTTTCGTTCCCATGCTTGACACCTTATCGAAAATATCCGTAAAATATAAGATTCTATTGGGAAGTTTTGAATTGCGTGGCCCGTGCTCATGTGATTTTTTCTTAATAATTTTTTCTAAAGGTACTTTTCTTTGTCGACAACTTTCTGCGTTACTTTCGTTGAAATGGGCTTATTTGTTTTCTAATTTCGAGAGCAGTTCGTAATTTCGAGGGCAGTCGAGAGCACTTGAGTCGCCTACAAAAAGGATTCTAAAGATGATGATATTCGCACTTAGAGGATTATAATCCTATCTGTTCTACAACCTGCTGGACACAGATCCGAGCCGAAAAAGAGAAAAGGAAATATTCTGCCCGTATAATATATATTCTGTAATTTTTTGCTGTTGAACTTGTCGGAATGAAAGAAATTTGTGAAGTAGAAACACGATTTTCTGTAGTTACTACGCAAAACGTGCTCCATAAATACACACTACAGAAACACTACCTTACAACTTAAAATACTAAGAAACAAAAAAAATGTGTCGTTACGACAGAACAACAAAACATTTTGTTGTATTTTTGACATGGTTCTGTCGTTTTTTCGACTCGGAGTTATTCTGCCGAAAACGTTTATTAGCAGCACACAGTACACACACACAGCAGGAGACATCTGTACAGGACAGTCAGTCTTTCTACAGACATCCTATTGTCAAGATCTTTCGATGCCAGCATCGATGCATGTTTGATGCACATACCAATTTTTCCACTTTTCTTCAAGAGCTTTACACTCGCCTGAAACAAGTGGGCATCTTTCACTGTCTGCATCACAGTATTTAACTCTCCATGTTCCATATTTAGAACATTCGGAGCATTCAAGTGTTTCCCCTTTTGCTCTTGTTCCTGAAGGACATTGAGGCAAACTATCGTATTTTCTCGATGCTGACCCAGACGCCCTTTCTGGGTGAAGCAATGATGGACTGGGTCTTTCGTTCCAATTCACCCTAGAAAATAAGAAAAAAAAGACGAGTGTATTGCATGAAATGACTTTTCGGAAAGCAATGGAATAACTTTTAACGACAGGCATCTCTGGAGAGCGAAAACATTTATCCGCTTGTATTATTCTACTCCTCTCGTGCGCATGATTGAATGATAGGTGTAGATAACGGCTAAACTACATACGGTTTTTTTTACTTTGGATGGCGAATTGAAATTCTCCGAAGGTCAAGCCATAACTAAAGAAAGCAGTAAGCAAGTAATCACGGCTTTGAAATGTTTTGTCAGTAAATAAGCACCAACGACCAGCCGATTGTTTAAAAGGTGAAAGCCCGTCAGAGGGACCTGTCATGTTGCAACGGTTGTCGGGTGCCGAATAAAAGTCCCCCGGTAAATGTTTTAGAATCAGTATCTTGAAAACTGGTACAGTATTAATGTTACTTCACACACTGTGACTAAAAATATTAAAAATTAACCATCAGAGGAACCAAGAGAAGTACAAATTAAATGACTACAATTGAACGAGTAGTGATACTTAAACCTATTATATTTTCAAGGAAGCTTATGTTGCTAAATTTTTTGAAACCAGGTGCCATTCAGTGTAAAGTGAATGTAGTTCATCTTGCTAGAAAAAAAAAACATCCGCGCCACAAGTTACCTATTCTGTGCAAGGAACTTCTGCGTAATATTAAACAGCAATCCTTCCGGTGCCCAAATACTCGTATGTACAGTCGCGGACTGAAGAATATAAACCACGCTTCGATTGTCTGTCTTCTGACGTGTTATCGAGCGAAAGGCAAAACGTGCTGGATGCATATCTAAGTAATATTTACTTTTGCCCTTGGATCCACATCAGTTGCGTAACGCGATAGAAGAGTTTCAAGGCGGAAGCACGATCTATATTATTCTGTCCGCGACTGTACATCATCATGGAATAAAACTCGTCATTAAGCTTTCTTTGCGGCTTGAATTATCCGCGTGTATACGTCGCGGGTCTCGCTTCGTTTCTGTAAGAGCAAACTGTCATATTCAATGTCTGCTTTTTGGCGCCTACTCCTCTGCTCATATTGCGCGATTCACTCTAGTGTAAAACAGTAACTCCTTACGTTATAAGGACTGACATCATCCCTAAGGGACAGGGACAAGAAGTAGTACTGTAGAAAACTAGCTGCGCTCAGATGGACGGCTGCGCACTGGACTAATTAGTGGCCTAATGGGCTAGTGGACTAATTATCGCAAACTGAGCGCAGCGTCACAGAGAACAGTGATTCCCAGAACGTGTCCTTGGCTGTCACCGTATATCTTGTGGGTGATGGACGATGGAGGTTGGTACGTACTGGTGATAAGCGATCAGAAATAGAGTTCACGCAACGCCGAAACTGAAGCCAGGACATTGAAGAAAACTGCGGCTAGCTATGATAGCATTTAGAGCGTCTTTTCGATGTGGACGCTTGGGCGAATTGGTGGCGGATCATTATTGAGTAACGCAAGCATCTCAGGGGTACTGAATTTCTCTTCTTGTTCGTCTCGACAAGCGTCCCTGTCTTGTTGGCGCTGTTTAAAAAATGGCTTTCTTTATTTGAGCCTGTCCCGTTTGCCGCTCCCTGGACAAAATCTTCCTCCCTGACTTTAGATTCCTTTTGACCGCCTTACTCGAGGCAATTGCGTCTAACATAATTCAGTGACAACCCAAGGCTATAATCCGAAACAGGGTTTATATGCATAGCAGAAAAGTAGCAAAGGTAAAAATCGCGCAGTGCATGGTTATCCCAGTATACGCGGAAGTGACTGCGAGAGCACGGCACTTACGTTCTTATGTCTGGAGCTGAGGTGCACACGGAAGCGGTGCACTAGCTTGGCGATGATGAGAGTCATCTCCAGCTGGGCCAGCTTCATGCCGACGCAGTGGCGAGGCCCAATGCCGTAAGGCTGGAACGCGAGGGGATCACGGGACGCCTTCTGCTCGGGAGAGAACCTGGTAGGGGATACGTAATAGAGCACCACGAAATTGATTAAGCATCGAGCTACTTTACAACACTCAGTTTCTCAGGGCATGTTGTGCAGAGGTCGCGTCGTTCGCATGAAATTACGTCATCATCACGTGACCAGCGGCGTGGCTACGGCAGCAAACGTCGAGCTTGGCGTACGTGGGCGTCGACGCCAGGTGATATCTTGGCGGGAGTCTTGCATTCGCTTGTAACCGACGCCAGGCTCACATGAACCATGGTGGATTGGTGATATGACTGTTTAACAGTCACGTGTTTTTGTTAAGAGAAGCTGAATACTAGCCCGCTTGACTTACTCTTCTATGGCATAAACAGGATGCATGGAAGTGATAATTAACCCGTCTTTTTATGTCGCCTTCAGTGCTTAATATTCCTGTCTACTTGTCCTCGCATAAGAGTTACCTTGTAATAAGGGAGTAATAACTCAATGGAATCCACCCAAGCGCTGCCATACGGCTACAAAAGAGAGTTATACAGCTTCCACACAAACTTCGTAGTTAAATAAAAAAATTGGCCTGGTCTGTGGCTAGAACCCGGGACCACCCTTTCATAGCAGCAGTCGCTATACCAACGGAGCTAACCGGCACGGCTAGCATATCGTAGGGTGAGAGTGAATTGATCAATAACTAGAAGTGGAACAGTGTTTGTCAGCTGCTTTTGGGGGGAATCCCCCAAGGAGGAGTAGGTTTGTAATAATCGAGTAATTACTCATTGGCATCCACCCAAGCGCTGCCATAAGGCTACCAACGAAAGCGACATTGCTTCCACAGAAACTCTGTAGAAACTTCGTACTCTGCTCCGCCTTGGGGGATTCCTCTCAAAACATCTGACCAACAGTTACGCTGCTGGCGTTTCATTTGACCTTGATAGTACGTACAGGGTTGGTCGAAAGTACCCAGGCAACAGGGTCTGCTTTTGATCGGTATATCCTAGCACTTAAGATACCGATAAAGTTATCAAAGTTCTCGGAGGCTAGAACGATACATTCTACCCTCTACAGATATTTTGAGCTTCGGAGGTGTTGTAACCGCCCGTCTTTACTGGTCAAAAGGAGACCGTGCGGCCTGGGAACTTTTGACCGGCCCTGTACATCACCACCATGATCCACTTGCATGAGAATGAAAGCTTACGTGAAAACTGGTCTTATAATACGTGAACGGTCCTTCCTTTTTCTACAGCGACAGCTGTTCAGGACAAGTTTTTGGACTCTTTGGCGTAACACCGCGCCATGCAGATTGATTAGCAAGCAGAAACGCACAACGGGGTTTTGTCCGAGATTGGTGACGTCAGAAATAAAAGCCCAGTGACTTCCTGCGCGCTCTAGCTGGTAAGGAGAAAGTAGTAACGAACAAACAAGAGTGTTTTACAAAGCGCAATCGCTGAATGTGGAGTTACGCAGTGGTAACCGTCCTGTGGATTTCTTTGAGTTCTACCGGATAGCACATGACAAAACAAAAGCTGTGTATCACGGAAAAAAAAATTCCAATCATTTCGCTTTCCTCCTCAGGTGTGAATGAGTGAGAGAGCTAGTTATGACAGGCCTTCTTGCACATCATGAGAGCGGCCCTTGTGAAGCCTACGTAGGCCAGGGACACCTAAAGGTCATATAAGCTCTCCATTTCGCCGTTTCGCTCCTTCCCTTGAATAACCTAAATAACATTGTAAATGTACAACTGAAGGACGCGAGATTTTTGGGCTATGATAAATGACGTCATCGCGGTTTAACCTGGAGAAAGCCCACCCAAAGGCTGTGACATGCAAGACATTCGTATCGTTAAGTTGTGTGTGCTGCGCTGCACTCGCCTGTCGGGGTCGAACACTTCCGGCTTTTCCCAGAAACGGGGATCCATGTGTATCTGTTGCGTGCACGACATGATGCTGGTTCCCTTTGGTATAATCATATCCTTGTACCTGTAGTCGCAGGAGGCCATCCGGGAAGTGAACCTGCGGCGAAGAGAAGAAGAAAAATGAAATTTTAAGAGTCAGCGCTTAACACTTGGTCGGCTACCACTCGCGTGAGGAGAGTACAGTGGCAACAAGGACGGCTTTTGCGAGCTAGATAACGCTGGGAATTGGAGCTCGGATAAGAAACCTCAAAAAGTTTTCAAGATTAAATGCAAAGTAATATCAGTTCAAGCCGGTGGGTCCACCGTTCTGTCACTTATCCCACCATAGTTTATGGCTTTTGTTGGGGAAAGAAAATGGCGCAGTAACTATCTCACTACTCGGTGTCGGTGGACACCTCATCCACGCCGTAATGCAAGGGATACAGGAGGAAGTGAAAGAAGAAAGGAAGAAAGTGGTGCCGTAGTGGACGGCTCCGGAATAATATCGACCACCTGGGGATCGTTAACGTGCACTGACATCACACAGCACATGGGCGCCTTTTGCGTTCTCCGGCTCAGTAAACCACTGAGCCACAGCGGCGGGTCCCAGCACAGTGACCAGACTGATTAGCGTGAGTATGACACTTCGGATTGAAAACACGTGTATGAAACCTCTGACACTGGTTCTCGATGAAATAAAAAAAAACGCTACTAGGATTATCATGGTATGTTTTGTAAAGCGGTGGTGGTCTTGGTGTGGTTGTAAAGAACGGAAAGGTGCCGTAACTATCTCACACTCAGTGGACACATCAACCACGCCGTAAGGGAGGGACGAAGTGGGAGTGAAAAAATCAAGAGTGCAATAGGCGCCATATTGGGGGTTAAATATTACTTGACCAATTACGGGTTCATTTCTGTGCCCTGACGACGTATACCACTCGTCGTCTCCACTGGCAGCACAGCGTAAAAGCTGTCACTCCGAAGCAGTTGTCACTTCTCCACCCCGGAAGCGGATAAAGGGGCCATATAGTACAAACCAGTAATCAATAATGAGCAGAAAACAAGAATTGAGCTCTCATATATTACTCTAGTAAACTCCCGACCCCCATGCTGAAGTTGGCCGGACTGTTGTAGAGTTGAACGATGTATACGTCCACGCCGTGCGCTAGCAGGTACGCAAATGCTGACCCTTGCCATGTTTGTTGTCTATTCACACCGCTTGTGCATAGGCCGCGACGTGCGTTCGTAGCCCTCAACGTCTCGCAGGTATGCTTTAATTTGTTTCAGCCACGGAAACAGTGACGCATCTGCACTGTTATCTTTAGTGGTGGTCATTGCTGGCTGTTTTTGGTGAAAACAACTTCAACGTACCCTGCTCCACTCTGATGCCCTCGGGCGCTGAGGGTGATAAAGTGAATAAAAGATTAGAAATTAAAATAATTTATTGAATAAATACAAATTACCAGAAAGCAATGAAATAACTCAATATCTAACCACACTGGATTTTAATCCGACAAGTGTTTTCGGGGAAGAGTTCTGAAAAATGTCGTGACGGTGGCTCAGTGGTTATAACACTCGGCTGCTGACCCGAAAGACGCGGGTTCGATCCCGGCTGCGGCGGTCGAATTTCGATGGAGGCGAAATTCTAGAGGCCCGTGTACTGTGCGATGTCAGTGCACATTAAAGAACCCCAGGTGGTCTAAATTTCCGGAGACCTTCCCTACGGTGTCCCTCACAATAATAATAATAATAATTGGTTTTTGGGGAAAGGAAATGGCGCAGTATCTGTCTCATATATCGTTGGACACCTGAACCGCGCCGTAAGGGAAGGGATAAAGGAGGGAGTGAAAGAAGAAAGGAAGAAGAGGTGCCGTAGTGGAGGGCTCCGGAATAATTTCGACCACCTGGGGATCTTTAACGTGCACTGACATCGCACTGACACTGACTTAGCGTTTTTCCTCCATAAAAACGCAGCCGCCGTGGTCGGGTTCGAACCCGGGAACTCCGGATCAGTAGTCGAGCGCCCTAACCACTGAGCCACCACGGCGGGGCGTCCCTCACAGCCAGAGTCTCTTTGGGACGTTAAACTCCGATAAACCATAAACGAAACCAGTTCTTAAAAATGCGCTTTGTTTTTCGAAGCGCGTACACCGTAACACCTTCTTAACGACTGCACTGCAAATCTAAGCGATGTGTGCAAATGAGATGACCTAATTGGTGAATGCAAACTCTGTTGACTTTGTTGCACTGCACCGATCGGCAAGCAACCCTTTCGCGGGGAATCGCTCGCGGCCAACCAGGGTGAATGCGCTAGTAGTCCTGAACCAATTATCGCCGACAGAAGAACCAATATATTTCTGGAAGGAGGTTGTACTCCACTCCTGTTAACTTCTCGTACAATCCTGAAGTCGTGTGAGCGGCGTAGGCACTTCCAGACTAACGCCACTTTACTACAGCCCCGTCGAAATTCTCTCGTTCTTGGCTCTGAGTTCCCTAGTGTGAAGGTACCATGAGATGGACACGTGACCAACAACAGAGTGTATGGCCAGTAATAATAGTTGGTTGATCGAATGGACGTCATAGACGCAGCTGCATGAGGCTCCTGACCAAGATCCCCGCTTTGGAAACCAATGAACTCTAAGCATTCCGTTGTACGCTAAATCCACGGAGGGTGCTTTTCATCATTCATGCCTCATGGCATCTAGGTCATGAGCTGGATCGTGCACACGTGCGTGAAGCTGTACAGACTCGTCAGTTTGGTTCCAAGGCCTTTAGAAAAGAATACCCACAAGACTTGGAACGACCCGAGAGACACAGAATTAAGTTTCCCGCCAATCTCATGCCTCAATGTGATTAACTCGACTAACGTATTAAGCCGTTGCTTTTATAAAATTCTTTCATTCACTCATCAATTAGGCTATCATCTAAGCGACTGCAACACCAGTGGTGGTATATCTCCGAGGTATTATCCGAAACTATAAGACAGCTGTGCACTCACGTGACAACCGGGCTGTAAATGCGCAATGTCTCGAATAATGTCTGCGTCGTGTAAAGCAAATCATTGATGGCGTCGTAGGTGAACCCGCCCTGGAAGAGACAAAGATGATTTAGTACTTGAAGCGACTCGACATAACACGCCACATAGTCTCGGAACGTACGGTGCTACAGTGCGAAGGGAAAAAAATTCAAAAGATCAAAACAGTGAGCGGGAAGAAATTCATGCAGTTAACCGGCTCCCAAAGTACCTCGGTGCTCATGAGCGTGGCCTTCGTGGGAACAGGTGCATTGCTTCAACACGAAACTTTGCTCTCGGCTTTGGTACCAACGCCTCCTTTATATCAGTGTCAGCCGCATCACTTATTTTGCAATGAGACCTCTTTGGATACCTTGGTTTGTTTAGTCGTCGTGACGTGGCACCACTTATAGGGAGTGGTGGCTGGCGTCATAGCGTTAGTGCAAGCGTGATTGCCCAATGCAGTTTTGTGAAGCGCCACGTCGCGAAAAAAGGCCAAGAAAAATTTCTTCGCCCGTTTCAATTGGTACGTCGCCAGTTGAGAAGCGCAGTAGGAGAAGACTTCATTAGTCGAAAACTGTTGATTTGGCTCGCATTGAAATAAAAGAAGCGTTATTGGTACAAAGGGACACATCTGTAGGAGCAGTACAACTGCGTTCAATTCATCCTACCGGCTTGATGTTTATTTGTGTGTGGGGACTTTATAAACAAGCAAAAAGGCCGACCCAACTGTTAATACTCTAGAAGAAATGCAATCTGACGACAGCACAGGTCCCGTAGTCTTGTAGTGCCATATTTTTATAGTCCAACTTTTTATTCGCACATGATTTCGAGGACTCAACCCTCTCAGAATCTGCCACACGTAAAGCTAAGCCGTTCTGCCCGCAGCGATGTGATGAAACAATTAACAATAACACGTAAAGACCAATGAAACTGTAGTCCCAATGAAATTTTTCCTAGAAGGAAGCTGTAAACATCCTTTTAGAATTAAACCTGAAAAGTCTGAAAGAAACAAATCTAAGAAATTTCATGTGAATGATCGTCAAAGGTGGCCAGCATTGAGATAAGTAGCCGTTGTGAATGGCAAGAAAGCGCAATATGGCGCTATGGGGATACTTACAGTAGGCTTAGCCACGGCATAATCATTATGAGTAGCAATATTCGTCTCGCGCAAAGGCCAACGGAGTAGCACGATTGCGATATTCTTGCGGAGTCAATGTCCCTGCTTCAATCAGCGTTCAGGGCGAGTGTTGTAAAATCACGGAGAAGGCGCGCCGCATTGACTCACGTGTTTTTCGTAGGCAGCGTTCACTTCCTGTCTGACCTTCTCCTGCACTTCGGGGTATTTCGCCAGACAGAAGACAAAGTGAGAGGCGTTGGCCGAAACAGTTTCGAACCTGTGGAGAAAAGGGAGAAGTTCAAATTATTTATTAAGATTCAAATGAGTTGAAGTTCAGATTTTTGCAGCAGGGGTGCCCTCGCACCCCTGTGAAATATCTTGATGGCTTCTTTTGTGTGAGAAGCCCTGCGATGCTAAGGGCATGTTTTTGATGCGTTAGCATTAGAACTCCCATTTGCGAGCAATTTGTTCGACGTCGGCGGCGTGTGAAGACTCAGGGGAGAGGAGTTCAAGTGGTGAGAGGAAAAGGACGACAGGACGATAGAAACAGAGGAGGGAACGGGACAGTGGAGAGAGAGGGCGAGTCGGTGGGAGGCGACGATTGGTGGGTACAACGGAGCACTCTGTGATTGCTTGATTGGATCGAGCGAGTGGAGAGGGGTATGGCGTCTCACGGTTGACTCGATGACGCCACCCGCCGCCGTTAGAGGGAAACGCTAATGCTAACACATATTCTGCCGCATGGATTGTACTGATCGTCTGTCACTTAATTTGCCAAAGGCAGATGGCCTTGCATTTTATCCACATCAATTAAACTCCGTTTTCCTCTACCACTGTAAACTTACACCACATGAAATGGAAGCGGCCTGACTTGCTCGCGCGAGCGTGGTGGGCAAGAATTTATATGCTGCACTGTAGGCGACAAAGTGTCTTGCGACTAGGATTAAAGCGCAGCAAACATGAGCAAACGCTTCTAGTTTTCACGGTTGCCACCATTTGCCCAGTGGCGCTGAAAACTCAAAATTACCGCGAGGATTTCGAATCTTCTGTGGCCGCCGGAAATAGTGTGGCCGCAGGAAGCATCTTACAGGTCAGATTTCCCAGTAAGAAAGAAGAGTCGGCCATCATAATCGCCATGTTTGTGCAGAATCTTTCGGGAGTCCTTACTTTTCTCACAACTACAAAATTGAAATTTCCCCGTTTTGTTACGCGGTGTTCGCGACTGGCACCCAACAGATGGCGCTAGTTGATAATCATGACTTAACAGTACTTTGTATTTTTTTATATACGAGTCTAACAGAAGCGAACATAGAGATGAAGACATGTGCGTAAATTGTGCGTGACAGCTTTCTCACTGGCAGCATAAATTTTCTTGCATTCATAAGCTAAGGCTAGAGGTGTTAAAATTATATGCCTTACGGTCGTTAAGCCTTTCTACAAGAATCGCTCATAATACTGCAACATCTTGCCTGGTAGTCTTCGAGCGTTTCATCTTGGGTCGTATTTTCTTTAAAGTGCAGCTTGCCGCAAGACTTCACTCTTTAAAGTAGGCATGCATCATGCTCTTTGTTTCCTTATGTTGGAAGTTTCGCGTTCTGCATGAAGAGTATCTCTTAGTAACCACTACCAGTGCTTGTGTAGTACATCAGGGTAATGACAACTTACCCAGCGGTTAGAGCTGAAGCTGCGTTGGTAGCGACATCTTCGAGCGGCATCAAAAACTCGCCTGCGAAGAGAAGGAAACGTACTATCGGGGACAAAACTTTTCAGAACGCGGTAAAAGCGATCAAGGTCGATAGGTATGACGCCTGCCAACGAACACCTGCTTTCACTGCACCACATTCGAGCACGTGAGTCTAACTTCCGCAAGTTAGGCTTTAATCATCAGCCGAATAGCGGAGCTATCGGCTTTTGTTCCAGGGCATGCGTCCTGGAGAGTTTTGTCCCGAATAGTACTTTTTTGGAATACATTCGTCTTATGATGGCTGCAGAGCGCAGTCCAATGCGAATCCTGTTGCTTGCTAGCAAGTTGTCGCCTTCGAATAGCCGCTTCTCTCGGAAACATGGGCTGACAGTTGACGCCTAAAGTTCATTCGCATCCTGTGATTTGTTCAGAAACAATTTCGTACCACTTCCTTGATGAACAATGCCCAGCACACAGCGCGAACAACGCTGCGAGTTAAACAGCGCTTCACGTAAGGAGCGAAGTCCATATTCGCGTGCTCGTTTAACGAATTATTCGAACAACAAAAGTGATGTACGTGCCAAAGAATAAAACGCACAACAACAAAATAAACTGCTGCATTATCCAATGAGCTATTAGAAGAGATCTGAAGTTCACCCTGTTCTAGGAATTAAGTCTGCTTTGCTAATTTGCATAAGTGATGACCTAATTAGGGAAAGCAAATAAAAGTGACCAATCACAGCAGCAAACACACGCACGCACACACAGCCAAACACACACACATTAAAAAAAGTGCTCCTAAAATGCAAAATCGTAAACTATGTTAAATTCGTTAGCACCATTCGCATCGCTAGGATATGCGTAACGTCATTAGACGAACACTGTACCGAGAAAATTATCTGTTTTCAAACTCTAGCATGGCAGTCGCCTTATAGCCCCATTTTTTTTCTTCGTTACAGTCGCCGCCGACTCACCTTGACTAAAAAAAAATCTTTAATGGTTTGACCTCTCGCGAGTGTCTTTCGGTTTTTCAATATATATTTCTTAATTTTAGTTAGGTCAGTCTGATACCGTTTAGTGAGTACCTCGTTTTACGAATAGAGCGGTATTAGGAACGTTCTGCTGGGGGAACACCATCCTCGTTTACACCAACCCAGCCTCTAGAAAGGAGTCAATTCCAACATGATTACAGTGGCTTTATATGAACTCTACGTCAGCGGGTCGAGACAAGCGCGACCTGCAGTGACGCCCGGCGTTAAGCATGGGCGATGTGAGCGTGTAAAGGCGACTCCGAGATCACGATAAGCTACCATGGTCTCGGAGGTGCTATCATCATCATCATCATCATCATCATGACTACGCCCACTGCGCAACAAAGGACTCTCCCATTTCTCTCCAATTAGCCCTCTCCTCTACCAGCTTCGCCCACCCTATGCCTACAAACTTCCTAATCTCATCCGCCCACCTAACCTTCTGCCGCCCCCTGCTACGCCTGCCTTCTCTTGGAATCCACTCCGTTAAGGAATGCACTCCGCAAAGGAATTCCTTAAGGACCAGCGTAGGCGCTATAGCGGCACTAAAATACGGCTCCCTGTTTCTCCTACTTTTTCCGCTATTCACAAACCTTAGGCAACACGTAAGTTTCTCTTAGTTGTTCATATATGAATAAACCGAGTTTTTTAAGAGAGAGAGAGAGAGGGGGGGGGCTGATGGGGGGGCCTGCGCAGTTACAGGATTTCGATGATGGGGAGGACGGCAAAGGCTTTACTGAGCCTAAACCTCCCGTTATGGTAAGCTACAGCTGTTTTTCGGGAAAGAGAACAATCATGCGCACCGATCATGAGAGTCGCCTGCTCGGCTGTTGTGCTTCGTGCGAAGAAAACCCCCGAACAAAGGTTTATGGCCGAGTTCTGAGACCGTTTGTTTCGTGTTATATCTGCTACGTGATTGTGGCTCTGGATTATTAGTGCTACCACGCTGTTGAAACTCAGACCAAATTCAATCGCAATTTATTTTTTCTTTCATTAAAATTTTTATCTCTTCCGTCTTTTACTTTTTTATAATTTTGTGAGCCTCTGTCCCATCCTTCTGACCCCAAGCATGTAAGCAAATTTTTAATGCCGGCTAAAATTTCTGCTTTTCAATAAAGGCTTGCTTTCTCGTAACGTTCAAAAGATGCACGCCGCTAGGCCGATGCTAGGCTAGGTCGCTTCTCGAGAGTGTTTGATTCAACGAAATTGATGTGCCCTTATCGAGGGTCCTGTATAATGAGTTTTTCGCAAGTAATGATTGCAACTGGTTCCTTGGGCATGCCAGACTGCTTATATCAAATTTGTTCTGGCTGGCGTTGTGGTAAACATATTATTCATTGAAAAGCCTTGCGCCCGTCACTCCAGCGATAATACAGCACGTACTAGGTCCGCCGCTTATGAACTAGGATGGCGCTGGTGAACACTCTCAAGGTTAGCTCATACGTAAACTTAAATACCTCCGAAAGCAAAAGATCTGACAACCGTCGCCGTAGCTCAGTTGCTAGAGCACCGGACACGTGATTCGGAGGTTGTGGGTTGGGTTCCCACCGGCAGAATGTGGTCGTATTTTCTTCTGCTTTTCTAAGAAACTATCTTTAAGTGATAAAAAGCTCGCTGATATTATCCATTGATCAAGAAAAAAAATCCCCTATGCTACTTGGTTTCTGTGGCTGTTGGCCTATAGCATATGTATAACGAGCCCCTCATTTCCGTTCTCTGCTCATAATATATATATATATATATATATATATATATATATATATATATATATTATATATATATATATATATATATTAGCAGGCAAGGTGAAGGAAATTAGGGGCTCGTTTGACAAATACATGAAGGAAGCCAACAGTCACCGAAACCAAGGTGCATATGGGAATGTTTTTTTTTTTAATTTGTAGTGCTGATCAGTGGGACAATAATACTTCGATTAATCTGTCGTTTAAAGAAAATTACATACAAAGCAGCAGAAAAAACAACCATGTCGCCAGTGGGATCTCCCATATATATATATATATATATATATATATATATATATATATATATATATATATATATATATATATATATATATATATATATATATATATATATATATATATATATATATATATATATATATATATATATATATATATATAGACACAATCCTGGAGGTCTCTACGGCTTACCGTTCTCGTTCGCACGCACCCGAAATTCACGCTTCTTGAGGAGTTCTTCTGGAACTTTTGCTTCCAAAAGACTCTGAATGAGATCCGGACGTGCTAGCTGCAAAACGAACAAATATCAGAGCCATCGATAAGTCGAATACTGGCGATGGTTTTGGGTAATATTTTACTAGAAAACACAGATATCTATTTTTGCTTACTTCAATGACCGATAGCAGTTGTAATAACTACTGATATTACGCAGGAAAGGGCCCCTTATGCAAATACCGCCATAAAGGTAAAAAGTACGTTAAAATAACTTATATTCTAGCTGCAATAGTTGCATAATAAACGACCATGTCTTTTCACATTTGTGACTACAGCACATACAGCGTTACCAGGAGTGATAGATGCTCTAACGCCTGTGATGCAGCGGATGGTCCGCTATCGTATAAGCAAAAACGGATCGTGCGGTTCGCAGTCAGAGACTGGCGCGCTGTATTAAAAGCACAAAATGTCTAGATCACAGTGCTTTGCCAATCAGTCCCTTTTCACGCTAGCAACCTTTTTTCGTTCCACAGACTCGACGATAAGGTGATTTTTTTAAGTCATCGGAAAAGAATCGCCAGGTGTAGGAAATGGAGAAGTTCGATTAAGCGCTGAGGACTATTTTGAAGAACTGAATGTAATTACGCGAGCGTTTGATACAAGAATTTGCAGTAGGCCTTTGAGCTGTCCAGAACTATTTGATCTTGCTAGATGTGAACCGCCGTATGGGCCCTTCGCATTGAAAACCAGCCTGATGATTGGTTCATAACGCGGAATTTAGCGCACTGGGACGCTGTTTGTGGTGTTCAGATCAACTGCTCAGCGCTGATACAAAACTTATTCTCATCGAAAAAGAAGATGGTTCGGTATATGTGGTTTAACGCCTCAAAGCAACGTGGCTGATGTGGGACGTCGTAGTGAAAGGCTATGGAATAATTTCAACCACTTGGGGTTCTTTGACTTGCACTGACATTGCACAGCAGAGAGCTGCCAGAAAGCAAAACTAACTTACTGTGCAGTTCACAGAGTTCACGACAGCGCTTATTTGTTCTACACTCCATGCTGGAGACGTCAGCGCCTATTTGTAGCAGAGTGTACGTCGAGACAGCACTCGGTCACAAAGAAAGACAGTTTCCGGGCTCCTCTACACCGCGGAATCGCCCACCACTTCTACCAGTCGTTGATGCGCTTTGTCAGGTACAGATTCAGAAGCTTTGCGCATACAAAGGTCTGTCAACAAGCAACGCACAACCTACTGTAGCTCGGTAACAAAAAGCAGTGGAGAGATGAAAGTTTTTAGGCAGACACGTGGGGGCTTTGGTTTTTTGGAAATGCCTCTGAGTATTTTGTCCACATAAATCACTGCACTGCAGCCGTCTTTGTTTCCATCACTCGAATTCGCGTTGGCAAAACCCTTGAAATTGGTCATTAGACCACCTCTTCACACACGCAATGAACTCGCTGGCACCCGGAACCTGTTTGCCACGGAGATGAGCCAACAGTCGTCCAAAGATAGAAATTCGATGGGTTTCAGGAATTAATCACGAGGCGGAAGAATTGGGACAATCTCGGAAGGAACTTCGCAGATATTAACACACATTGTTTCTCATTTCGATAATCTCTCTTTTCAAGAGCCATCGAAACAAGGAGCTGATATGGTTCTGCATCTCAGTCGTGCGACTAACGTCAAGACAGATCCTAATGCCATGACTGTGCGTTCTATGATCTGTCTCATGGTGATGCTTGTCATTTTGAATGAGTTGACGAATAGCGGATGCATTTTCGTCAGTTGTGGCGCTTTACGGTTTACCTGAACTTGCCAGGACCTGGATACTGCATCCACTTTGCAGAAATATCTGAAGCCATCAAAACACACTACTTTCATTCATTTTGTTGTACGATATAGATAGATGTTGCTGGGTTATCGAAAGAGTTGTAGATCAATTAAATCACTGCTCTTTGGCACTCTAGAGTGTCAGAGTTATTAGTCAAAGTGGTTTATGTAGAAGAACAGGAATCAGATATTAGGTATTTGTAAGGGTCTAAAGGACTGGTGATTCTACCTGAAAAATTTCACTTAACTAGAGCTTACCTTTACCGAGCTACAGCGGATTGTGCGCTACCACGAGCTCTTGTATATAGCAAATGTGAATGCAATCTTCTTGGTCCCCAGTGGGGTCACTCGATTGTGTAAAGGATGTTAACGCCCTGGCCTGAATCGCTGGCATCAAAACATACTATTCTCCACCGCCGACTAAACGCACAGTCGAGTTCCTGGATTGAATAACCAATTGAGTTGATATCTTCACATATGGGCAAATAGCGAAATGATAGCCTTTTCTAGCCGTGTGCCACAACTAAGATTGACTCTTTAGTTCAAGCAGCCACAGCATTTTCGGTACCGCAAATAGGGGGTTTAATATCCTAACAAGCGAATGTATTAAATAGTATATTTAAGAAAGTGTACATGTTGACCGTCGTCCGCAATCTTCATGCCGACATATTAGCCCTCTTATAAAAATATCACATTATTCTAAATCTGTTTCTGCATGTCTATCTTTGAAAAGAAAGCGATTCCACAATCCATCAGAAGTATATCTGCCAAATATTGATGTATTGATGTAACCATTTGCACCCATTGCGAAAATTAGTATGAAATTTTGTAGATGTCTTCGAAAATGACCTTTCTGTGTTTTTAGCTGTAAAACTGAAGCATTAGCTTTCCTGATTCTTGTATATACAATATAGGTGGAAAAAAATTTGCTTTGAGCTGAACAAATAAGCAACATCGTTAGCGGGTTGAACGCCGCCGCAGTGGCTCAGTGGTTATGGCCCTCGACTGCTGACCCGAAAGACGCGGGCTCGATCCCGGCCGCGGCGGTAGAATTTCGATGGAGGCAAAATTCTAGAAGCCCGTGTACTGTGCGATGTCAGTGGACGTTAAAGAACCCCAGGTGGTCGAAATTTCCGGAGCCCTTCACTACGGCGTCCCTCATAGCCTGAGCCGCTTTGGGATGCTAAACCGCCATAAATCATCAAACTTAGCAGTTTAAAAGACTATGCAAGGTCCCTGATGGGAGGCCTTCTGTTGTTTATCAGCACAACGGTGATGATGCTGTTCAAGAAGCAAGCGAAGCCACACATACGCTTGGATCTTTGGCTCGGAGTTCCGCAATGGGCTGGGCGATTCGCGCCAGAGTTGTGAGGGGCTCATGGCCAAAATGCAGCTCTAGCACGCTCAGGAACTTGCTGAAGGCTTTGATCGCCGTGAAGAACTCTGGAACGGATGCATGAACACATGAACACATATTTTCACTCATTTATTCTCAACGCACAAGCAATGAATGGAGCCACTCACGACCAATCTTCTGGTAGGCACTCTCGACCACGTTGAGAACCAAGGAGCGGGCCGAGCGGAAGTACTCGTCGTCCGGCTTGTGCATCACGTTTAGGTAAAGACCGCAGGCGGTCTCGGCTACCACGTCGAAGGCCAGCTTGCCCAGAAGGGGTTGAACGTTCGCCTCCCCGTCCTCTGCTTCCTGACACTTGATTTCCATGAGGTCCAGGAACTGGTCCACGGAATTGTTCATTCCTTCCATCATCTGCTTTCAGAAGCATCGCAGTATAAGAGCCAGCCAAACAGCCAACCAGTTCCGCGGTCTGTGGTAATAGTAACTGGTGACACTGGCCCCGAGCGGAGCTGAAAACACGCTCACTCTATGTTATAATATAGATTAGGGGTCAAGTTGACCTGACGTAATGATGGAAGAAAGAATTAGCTTTAAAACACCACGTAGAAAAAGTAATCTGGACGGACGCTAGATATGCAAATGAACGAAATCAGAACACACTATCGATGAGCAAAAATTTGCGGATGTCGGAACAAAACCGTCAGGTTTTTGTTCCCAAAACCATTAGGTTTTGTTTTCCTGGCTGTTTGTGAAATCTAACGTTTGCGCATCTATGGGACGCTTTTTTATATAATTTAGTTGCACGTGTAGAGACCGTGACATACTCGCCTTTTCTACACGGTGTTTTAAAGCGACGTTCTTTGTTGCATAATGACTCCATATAAGCCTGATGGATGAAGAGAGCATAGTTTACTTTTGCTTGTCACAATGTACGCAAAATTGTAACCCGGCCAGTGCTTCCTGGATTTAAACACCACGAGTATCGACATTTTTTTTTTAATGTGTAGCAGTTTTGGTGGCCAGCACTCCGTGCCTCCTTTGAAGGCGTGTGGCTTTTTCACGCGTAGTGTCAAAATAGGTCGCTAAATAGCACCACCTTACGCTGAAAAAGAAAGTAAAAATTCTCAAAGCTTAAAATTTTGGCTGCTAATTGAAGACAAAGCTGGAAAACCGGGAAGAAGTCTATATAAGGCAGTATTTTTCTCGAGCGAATTGTTTTTATAATGCTTTAAAACATTGCACGGTTGCATTTGGACTCTCCAGAGTTCAGTCCTCCGGTGTAACCCTCTAGTGTTACACAACATAACACATAACATAGCATATAAGGTAACATAATGTTAGTCACAGCTTAGGAAATTATCAGCTCACATGTCGCAACTTGGCCGCCGTGAAGCCCATGGACACGGAGCGCCTGACGAACTTCCACCGATGGCCCTTGGCAAAAGAGATGTTGTTGCGGAGCTCCGGGTTTTCATTTAGTGTGCCCCAGACGTCCTGCGTTTTATGTTTTGTTATTCACGCATTCTGCAGGTAACAGTGCTGTCCTAGGCAAGAAACGGCCACATCAAGTGTGGCGACCTATAATTCACGAAAGAATCCACACTAGGCCACTCAGCAATCAATGCTGCTAAACAGTGCCACTGCGGAGTTGTCTAATGAAAAAGTGTTTACAAAAGTTCGCTCCAAGCAGAGCACGTCAGAAAAAAGCGGTGAGTGACCGTCCACAGTAGATCAGTGACCACAGATCGAATTTTGGCTGCGGCGGTCGTATTTCATTGAAGCCGAAACGCGAAAACGCCCGCTTGTTGTGTGCTACCAGAGTACGTCACAATAAAGAGTCCCAGATGGTCGAAACTAATCTGGATGCGTCCACTACAACAACTATTTATTTGTTTATGAAATATTGTGGACATGTGTACCCAAGCAGGAGAGGAAAAATCACATAAAGAAATACCACTGATGGCTTGGGACAACAGGAAAAACCGGAAAGTACGTTATTAAAATGTGCACTGTCTAACAGAATAACATGACAGATAAACCCTACAATGATCCACAATACAATTAAACATCACAGTACTGCTCATTTGCAGCTTTAGGACGTCAAGACCCAGAAGCCATCTAACCACTAATTGTTATCGTTTAGCTTATATTTGTTGTTGAGAGAAAAGTTAAGTTCACCAGTTAAAAAACAGTGTCATTAAAAGAGCGGAAATATGCTACTGTAAATATGGTACTCTGCCATCTTCCGTCACTGGAGGAAGCGAGTGACCGAAAAAAACAAAACAACCAGATAAAATTAATCTTATTCAAAGATGAAGACTATAGTTAGCGCAGTGTGGCCTTCGCAATGCAGATGTGCATATAATATCACGGGGAACTTTTTTGTTTCTTCAGATAATTAACAATGCGCTTTTACTTTATTATTTGTTTCATTTAAAAGCCAGCTGCAATGAATGGATGGCAGGTTATAAAGAGGAGTGGTCGGGTTGGCTGCTTGGTAGTAAAGGAATGCAAACAACGAAATAAAAGAACGGTTAAGGAAATGCATGCAAACAGAACACGTTCTGGCTTGTGCTTTCGAGTTATTCATTTACATTGCACATGCGAGTGTGCCTGGGTGAGAAGTAATAAACAATCATTTGTAGAATATCTGACACCGTTCCGCAGCATAAGGTGGGAAACAGCATGTCTTGTACAGTAGCATATGCATATAAAAAAATCGGTGATTTCATTCAGCATCACTGAAGATATTCAGCAGATATAAACCGTATAGTATATACGGACATATAAGTATAATCTTTGCGGCAGCGGTTTTCGCAATAATACACCAGGAAATGCTCGGCGGCTAAATTTATCAACAACGCTATTTTTAACACCAGTTTTCAAACATTTTTGGCAACATTGCTTCAGCAACGTTCAGATGAACATTCTCGCATTAATGAATCAATTTCTAGCTTCCCTAGGTGGTGTGAAAGTTAGCAGATGAA